>BPLR01019948.1:0-27694 GCA_021605095.1 Caerostris extrusa
AACTTCTGCTTAACATAAAAATTATTTCTAAATAACAATTTGAAACATTAAATTTTCATTAATATTACAAATAATAATCATAAATACGATATAAGCTTCCACAAAAATATTTCTAATTTTATAAAAATAATTTTAATTTTCTCTTCTTTTTAAGGGTAATACACACTAAAATTTTATTAAGAGATTCTGATGTTTTTATTAATTAATGGACTTTTATAATTTTAATGATTGAATATATAATTTATAATGATTGGAATATATAATTTTTAATACTTACTTTTTATTATATAGTTTTTAACTTATTACATATTTAGAGTACACAATTCACAGTTATATGCAATTATGTTTTGCACATGTTTTACCAAAGCGAAATATACACAAAATAAAGCATATTTCTTTTAAAAACTTGATATCAAAAATCAGCATTTATTTCAATTATTCTTGCGTTGAATTTCATTTAAAATAGGTATATTTGCTTGAAATGGGGTGATTGAAAATTAATTTAATAATTCGTCACTAATTCCTTCTTAGTATTTGATAAAATAATTAAAAAAATATGCATAATTGTCTAAAAATAAATAAAAATTAACATTAATACAGATAAAAAATACATAGTAATGGAAAATTATTTTATTTTCTTTTATTTCTGTTAAAAATTATTCAATTTTTCTTTAATGAATGAATTTAATTATTAATGAAAAGTTTCTCAAATTTTTACTGTTAAATTAAATTAATATATATTAAGTTCAATAACGTATTATCACATTACTAATACATTTTATATTAAACGCTTATTCTTTAAATACATTCTTCCTCAAATTGAATAATTAATATTTGCTTATAAATTATGTATTATTTGTTTTTAAATTGCCAAAATTTACTTATTAATTCCTAGATGAGGTTTCCGTATTATTCAAATTATTAATTCCAATAATATTCCTATTTTTTTTCTTTTAGCCTGTTTTTCTTTTTATTTTCAAGGATAAAAAACAGTTTACTCATAAGCAATATATGGAAATAATACAATTTTCAAGAAACTTTCGAAGTTCAAGCTACTTTAATTACAATATTTACAAAGAAATTAATCAAATATTTCAAAAATAACCTTGAAGTGTCAAGCAATTCACATTCCTTATGACTGGTTTTCTTATGAATACGAAAAGTTTCTTTGATTTTTTTTTGCATATCTATTAAATTATCTAAATGGAAGTGACAAATCAACTTAGGTGATAAAACCAATAGAAATACAGTCTTTTAGTCCATAACGCATGTGATTTAAGCATTCAAACGGTTTTGGTAGAGGAAAATTTTAAATTATGTCTACTATATTTAAAAAGCGTAGATGAAAATAAAACTTTTTAGTCAACAAATGAATTTACGAAATGAATTATATAATCAATATATTACTTTTCACATGAAACTCATAAAAAAATTTTCCTAAATACAATTCCGAAGAATCTTATTTTAAATTTAAAACTATTATAATGCTTTACTTTCAATACTCACTTTAATCAATAATTTAAAATTTTAAAAAATTGTTAATTTTGAAATTAAATTTTAATTAGTTAAAATTAATTGTTAATTAGTTACAATTAATTATTAATTTTAACATTAGGTATAATAGTTTTTTAATTATTATATTTCAAATTAATATGTTTCAGAAAATTACTTAACGTTAAATGTTTAAAATGTAGCTTTATAATGGCCACAATTTTTTTTAAATAAGTTTTTATTTTTTCAAATGGACTTTTTCCCAGAATTTATATATCATTAACATAAGCAATAAGATATCTAAAATATTAATTGTGGAATTTGCTGAGTTTCAGCTATTTCACTCAAATTAAAATATTCGATTCTGCAATCCAAACTAAAAAAAAAAAAAAAAAGAAGAAGAAGAAAAAACAAATTTTAAATTTGTTTCATTTTTTATGCTTAATTTTTGTATCTATGTTATATCCTACTAATCTATATCGTACATTTGTATCTGTACTAACCACTGATTATTAACTATTAAGGTTTCTATTACAGCCACCTAGATAAGTTACGATTTTTACATCGACAGTCTTACTGCTTAAGATTTCCTTGAAATTCTTTTCAGAAGATTTTATTCTCTTGCACACCATTCTAAGGGGTGACCGTTACACATTGAATTTTTATGTGTCGAAATTCTTCCATTGGTTCATGTGTCTCTTAAGGTATCAGGTATGTTTGGTGTATCTTTTCCTGCCACATATCAGGTGATTCATTAATATGAACTCCATAAGGCTGAGGAAAATTTAATGTATAGAAAACTTAATGTACGAAAAAGTGTTACGAAGTTACGAAGGTGTTTAAAAATTGTATTTCTCTGAAATGTTGAAAGGAAATAGGAAACAACTTTGTTTTACCCCCCACACTGTACCCCCTTTACCCTCCCATATCCAGGACTATATACCATTCATCAGTTAAAAGGAAAGCGTAAATATAAGAATAATAATAATAAAAAAGAAAAATATACAATTACAGAATTACATGAATACAATGAATTATGAAACAGAAAGGAAATTGTACTATGTAACTAACATAAGCTTAAGTGAAACGAGAAGTATACAATGCAGAAGGTATAAATAATAGTGATAAACTTGTGCAAAAAAAATAAAGTACAGCATGGAATACACAATATCATAACAGATTTCATTTACAAAAAAGGAAATACATATTTTTTTTGGGGGTGATAGAATGGGCGCAGAGAATTCGATCGATATTTCAAGAAATATCAATGCTTTCTTGGAATGATCAAATGTTCCTTTTCTTCTATAAATTTCTTTAATTTGATGATTTTCTGTATAATCCGTGAACTGTAATTATATTTCTGTGCTATTGAATGTAAAAATGTTGAGAAGAGATTTTAAAATGCGATGAATCTGTAAGAGGACAAGTAGTTGCATAGTGGAATGATGCTCCAGGAAGCAACTAAAAGCAGATACAAAAATATCAGTTCCATAATAATAAGGAAATGTTGTTTTCTCTGCAGACCACATACATCGCTTTTAATCATTAATGTTCAGTCTCTTTGCCACAAAATTAGAAAGCATGAGAATTCTCAAATTTAGCGGCGTGACTGTTCCCTCCTTCAATTCGAATTGAAAAATTATAAAAAAATTAATTCATTCATTTTTCAAAATTTTTTAATGAAATCCTAATCTCTAAAATCGCATTTAACTAGTTAATCTGGATATTTATTTTAACGCATGCAAGTTTGATTTGAAGCTTAATCACTAAGCGAGATTTTTGCCAAATGAAAACTTATCATTAAAATATTGAATAATCATTAGATAACCTCGTGTTTCCGATATGATTCACACATCAAATTTCAATTTCATCAGTCCGTAACTGCCTCAAAGACACCAGACTCAAAAAAATCATTCCTGCCTGACGCTCTTTTATACATTTCCAAACTGACAACTAAATTAACAATTTCTAAGAGAACTGCAAGAATCTCATTCTGAAACTTTCGAAGTGATTTCTCAAGGATGTTTCCGCGTCTTTTCACTTCTGCCTGAAATTGAGGAAAAGTCTGCATTATTGATCCTTTTTGAAAATGTAGAGCAAAAATTTGTAATCAAATCACATAATGGAAAAGGATATTACTTTCCCTTTTGAACTTTTGACTTGCGTAAACTGGGTTTCAGGGTCTCTTTTCTTTTTTGTTTGCATAATTATAAAGAGGAGTTGTCGGCCGGCTGTTTCACTCACTGTAATTGCAGGCTGCGTTGGTCGAAAATTATGTTTACCGAAAACAGACTAATATTCAGTGGGATTTTTTGAAGGGTTTTTTTTTTTTTTTTTTTTTTTCGTTATAAAAATTGTTTTTCTGTTTTTGGAATTTCGGTTATGCGTGATTGCGAAAACTAAATGCTTTGATAGCATTTGTAGAAATATATTTGTATTCATATAATTTAATTTCGCAATTCGTGTTTACGTTGTTACTAAGGCTGTCAATGAATTTTTATGACTTGCGCTAAGAAAATATAAATATGAAACATTTATCCTGCAAAATTACACATTAATTCAATGTTTATTAATGTTACTTAACATACGAAACTACCATAAAGCCCGTTGTACCTAAGCCTGATGCTTCTCACCAGTTTTGAATTTGGATGAAGTGGTGTCACCACAATAATCAACTAACACAAGTTAGCATATACAAGGATTTTTATCTACCTTCACTCCTGCTACACAGAAGCATTTTCTTGCCTAAAGTTCTATCATGCCTATCCCTGGTATAGACACTATGATTCTGGTAGTAACTTTCGACTATATGATTCTGGGGAAATTTTTGAACCAATTCTCCTCCAGAACACTTCATTAATATAATAAAATGAAGACATAAACTAAATATTTTTTTTTTAATAATTACAAACAAAATATTAAAATATACTCACGATTCGCTTTTTTAAAGACAGTGAGCCTAGCTTATGATACCAAGGGAATCGAAACCTCATGGTCATACTGTGACCTCATGGTCAAAACCTCATACTGTCTGAGCAACCTACTTTACTACTGTGAATAGAGTATAAACAAGTAATATAAAAAAAAAAAAAAAAAAAAAAATTTAAATCAATTGCTACTTTTTTTTCACTATATTGCAGAAAGTCCATTCTAAATAATTTTCATTCATTTTTTTAAGTTTATCTGGCGCCATCTATTGGTAGATATATGCAACTTAAATCTAAAAAAAAAAAACTAAAATTGATTAATTAAATTTAATTACTGCATTAATATTTGCAAAAACTGTATTGACATCTAGTGTCATCCACTACAAGTTAAAAAAAATGTATTTGAATTTGAGTGGATGAATAAAAAAGTATCTTATTGACGCTTTAAAATTTGAACAAGATATATATATAGGAAGAGTGTGAGCTAATAGAAGGAATTGAATAAGTAATTGATAACTTCAGGGCTAACTACTCCACGAGTACTGTTTTTGCACTGAAATCATCCAGCAAAGAAATTGTTGCTAGTAAGAGATAATTTTAAATAAAATCAATGAAATATAATAAAATAAAAAAATTTATTTCGGCATGCTACCTTGCCATTTTTTTTTTCTGAAAAAAAATAAAAAACATGAATGAAAAAAAAGATTGAAAGTAACCTGGGTGTGATCACGTAATCTTTTCCCAACGAAGAAATAAGTTAAACATATTATTATGGGATATTAATAACCGAAAAGGAAACATCTTGTTCGCATTCTACCATTTCTTAAAAAAAAAAAAAACCTCGAAATTTTCTCAGGGCTTGAAAAATAAAAGAAATGAAAAAAAATGAAAGTTATCCATGTGTTTTCTTCAAATCCGGTAAAAAAGTGCATCATCAATCATTTCCTATAGAACAGGTTTCGATGGTATCCCTTTAATTAAAAGAAACCTCCCAAAAAAATCTAATCAGCAATTTTTTTTTTAAGATAATTGTACTAAACAGTGGTGAAAAAAATATTATAAAGATATTTAAACAGTTTAGTACCTGTTAACAGTTTTTTTAGGTTTGATTTTTTATGTAGATGTAATCTGATATGTTACAATAAACTAAAACAAATTATTGATTTTTCTCATGATAAAGCATAAACAACCTTTTTTTTTTTTATATCTTGAAACATTCACTAGCAAAATGAAAGAAATGTACATTGTTTTTTTTATTTCCAATCTTAGATGAGAATTTTCTGCTTATTAATTCAACTTTAATTCTATTTCTTATGAAAAAAATAAGCAAATAATATTACATTACAACTTATTTAATTCAGCAAAAAAAAAAAAGTCTTTTTTTTTTCTTTCTAGAAAATATTTAACTTTAACTCAATGCTGTTTTTGTTGAGATCGACCTTGAGTTTGTATAATTTCTTTTGTAAAATAAGTAAATGTACTTTGTAAATAAGTGTTGTTGTTCTCAAATGCTTTTGCAGTTTGAACTAAGTCATTCGCCACTATAAATCCAGATGTGTGGTAGATTCAGTATTACCCAGGATATAAATATAGATATGTGCAGATACAATGGCACTCAACTTGCATTACAGACCTTCTATACTGCACCCATATTTAGCTACTAATTTTTGAATGATTTCCAGTTTGGTCCAGCAATTGATTTCTGCATGCTTTTTAAAAAATTATTTAATCACACTTAAATTATCTTCTCAGAAATTCGACAGGAAATCAGATCTGATTTGTGTTCGATAGATTACAGATCTGAGAATTTTCATTAATACAATTTTAATATAAGCATACATTCTGCTTTTTAAAAGTTTTTCATGGAATTCAATTGCTAAACAAACTATTATAATATCTATTCAAATATCTCTAATTTTTTTTTTAATAACTTTGACTAATATTTAATAAGACGAGTTTCAAAGAATAATTTAAGAAGCCATAGATTATAAACAGAATTTTGGTACATTCTTTGAAGACTTTCAATGCCTACCAAATATTCTTTGTACATTAAAAACGGATTCTTGAAAGAAAAGGATTAATTTTTTGGACATTCAAACATATTAAAGTATTAAGTATGATATAAAATATAAAATAAATGTCAAAGTGTATATTTTGATCTGTGGTGCATCTTTTATATATATCTCTGAGAAATTTTTTTTTTACATTTAGAAAGAGTTTCGGATTTTCTGAGCCCATATTAGTAAAGTATTTAGCAAAAAATAAATATAAAACACAAATTTTATTTTACTGTAAATAACAGTATTCTCAATATTTACCTTTATTATATTTTAATTCTGTTGGACATTAATTTTTTTGTGTTTCTAAATTACAAATGTTTTATAAACTTTGAAATATATTAAGCATGCTATAGAGTAATTTTTTACAATTGGAAGAATAGTGAATTTTTATTTTAAATACAGATAATAATAATAGAAGTGAAAAATAAGACTTTATTAAGTAAAATGTCACAAAAATCTAAAACAAATAGCCCCCAATTGATATTTTTGTAAATTCTACAAATTTATGGTATAAATATAGCTTCAAATGTCAAGAAATATTAACAACATTTAAATTAATCTGCATTTTTTCAGTGGATAAAATTTAACATAACACACTAAAAATAGTTCACTTATATTTATATTTAATAAAAAGAACTCTGAAAAAGTTTCATGAAAATCTTACTGAATCATCAACTTACAAAAAAAAAAAAAATATTAAGTGCTTCTTCATCTTTCTTGCGCTATTTTTAAGTTGAACGTCATCAAAAACCAATAATTCAGAAGAATGTTTTTTCAACTTAAGAAGAAAAACATTCTTGGCTTTACTTTCGGAACTTATAAAAGTCGAGAAGATTAAATAGTTTTCACTGGAGAGGGAAATGATAAGAGTTGTTCAGTTACAAATATATGATGTTTTTAAGAAAATATATGTATGATATTTTGTTCTGAAAGAGTTAAATATCAAACGTATAATTTAAATGACATCATAAAATCTTTTTCTTTTTCAGAACGATTTGGAATGATAGTCATTTAAATCTCATATACATAATTTTTGAAAAGTAGAATTAAATGGTGATTCCTCAATTGCGTTTTATCGAGGATTATTTATTTAATGATTTTGCTTTTCCAATGTGGGAGCATTAGCGTTCTCAGCATATAAGTCATTAATCTATTGACTGTGGAAATGTACAATGTTTTAGATTAGTATCCGGTTTTGATAAGATTAGTATCATTTGAAATGGGAAGGATAAAGTTAATAGAATTGCAGATCAAATGTAAGCTGTTTTCAAGTTATTACGTTTATTTATTTACGTTATAATTCATTTTCTTTACATGAAAAATACCAAAAAAAAGATTATATAATATATTTTTAAAGAATAGTTACTAAAATCCTTCATGACAACTTTTATTGTTTTTTAATGGTGTCATTTTTTCAATGTAAGGAACGAAGAGCTCTAAACACTTGAGATATGAACCTATTAACAGGACAAATTCATCAGTGTAAGTTGTCGAATTTGATAAGAGTGGTACTTTTGAAATGGAGAGTGAAAATATCCATTAAACTAACCATCAGAGGTGAATCATTTTCGAGGTTTATATCATTAAATCTATTATATCTATTATGTGTGTAATGTATTGTTTCCTTGAAGAATGGATGTTTTAATGTACACAGGGGTAGTGATCTTCTGGATTAAAATGTAAAAAAAAAAACGTTATGCATGAGGTCAAGAATGGTTACCTGTCACAAATGTTGCAGAATTGGAGAATAATTGTTTCATTTTGCAGATGGAAGAATCGCGGTCTTTTTTGGAATCATTTTATTGTCCTTTGCTTTTTTTTTCAATTCGAAGACACTAGCAGTCTCAACACATAAACAAGAATTTCTTCACAATTCACCAAGAAAGTTTAACCAAAGTAAGTCATATTTTGATATGCCATCAAATATAGAGGCTGACATTTTACCTTGGATAAGGTGACGAATTTTTATGAAGCCAAGTGTTAATTTGCCTTAACTCAATTTCAGGCCTCATATTTCTTTTTCCAGTTACCCTACTTTAATAGTTTCGTATAAATTCAGAGGTATAACATAGCTAAAACAAATAATTTGGCCCATATCTTGAAAACTACTAATATCTTCGAGACTTTCTACTCCCCATAAAAAGATCTTTCGAAATATACTATTATCGATGAACTCAAAACCCAAGTGCATTTTCTTAGTGAGTTATTATAATTTTTTATGATCGTGGCATTAGTTTGATTAGACAATATTGTTTCTAAGAACACCATAATATAAATACCACCCAAGAGAGATTTTAGGAGGAGATACCACTCGGGAAATATTTGAGTAGCCAGTTCAGGATTGGAGCATTTTCGAAGTTTCTGCCTACGTTTCCAGTTTGAAATGTTAATAACTTCAAAATTGTTCATAATTTGGAAAATCTAAATGCATCATCGTGTAAGAGGAAAGTTGAAGAATTATAAATTGAGGAAAGAAAAAGCCAGGCACAATGTAATTGGAGTAAGAGGAGAAGGGATTTTCACCCTAGAATAAGCAGGTTTCTGCTGTTATATCTAGGTTATCTAGATGTGTTATTGAGGGACCAAGGGTTCAGAGAAATCTAACTAAATATAATAATTAAAGTCACAAAGAAATCAAATTTATACGTGTGAAATGCAAAAATAATTAAAATCTGTAGTCAAATTTTATAATGTTGACTTATATGCAACAAAGGTAGAAGTAAAATTCGAGGTAGCGTAATGTAGAATGTAAGGCAAACCCAAGCATGAGTAAATCTAATATAACTAAGATTCATGAAGTCACCACACTACAACATAACTATTATAGAAATAAGTGTTATGCGAATAATAACTATGCGTGCTTAAGCAATTCAGTATTACACTCATGTCCATAAATTAAGGATAATTCAGAATCACACAGAAATTGAACTCTAAAATAAAAATTTCACTTGTAGAATTATCACACACATCTTGAAGAAGAATATTCAAATTACAGGGAAACCACCAGATGGCGCGGATAGTACGTCACAATGACGAGAGTGTAAGAGAGGGTATATAAGGAATGGTGGCAAAGAAGTAAAATTGTTCACAAGCGCTTTAAAAGCGTTTCAGTGCATTAACCGCATAGTTATGACACAAAAGAAGCATTTGGATGATTTTTTACGTGGTAGAATTATCGGACGACTCGGAATGTGGACGTACCCAGCTGGAAGTATCCGAGGAACTTGGAATCGCCCAGAGTGTCATCTCCAGGCTTTGGCAACAATTCCAAGATGATGGTAATGTGAGTAGATGTTACAGCCCCCGAGTTGCAACGCCGAATGAGGACCGGTATTTAGCAGTTACTGCCAAAAGAAACAGACGGAGCCCAGCATCAGTCCTGTCTCGTCAGTTCTCTTCAGCTACCGGTACGACAGTTTCAAGGCAGACCGTGTACAGACGCTTAGGGCACATTGGTCTATATGCTCGTAGGCCTGTCAGATGTGTTCCACTTACCGCAACTCACTGTCGCCTGCGATTAACCTGAAGTAGAGAGCATCATTGTGGTCCATCATTTGGGCCGACCCATCATTGCTAACCAATGATGGGTCGGCCCATTGGAGCAATGTTTGGGCCGACTTTTCACTGTCATTTTATGTCTCGCCAAACATTTTTATATAACCATTGATTAATTTTGATTATATTTATGGATAACAGTATACTAAGATAACTAAAACATCAGGATTCACTATCATTGTATGTCTCGCCAAACATTTTATGTTACCATTGATTCATTTTGATTGTATTTGTAGAATACAATATACTTTGATAAATAATACATTAGAATTCACTATCATTACATATCTCGCCTAACATTTTTATATAACCAATGAATAATTTTGATTATATTTATGGATTACAGTATACTAATATGACTGATACATTAGGATTCACTATCACTATCATTATATGTCTCGCCAAACATTTTATATAACCAATGAATAATTTTGATTATATTTATGGATTACAGTATACTAATATGTGATACATTAAGATTCACTATCACTATCATGTCTCGCCAAACATTTTATATAACCAATGAGTAATTTTGATTATATTTATGGATTACATTATACTAAGATAACTATCACATTAGGATTCACTATCATTATACGTCTCACAAATTTCTTTTCCCATAACTATTGATTAATTTTTTGATTGTATTTATAGAATGCAATATACTTATGGTATAACTAATACTAATACTTACAATATAACTAATACATTGGGATTATACATTAATTCAAAGACAAACGTCAGCAAGTCATTCGTTTTGGAACTACAACATTTACATTTTAAGCTCAATAATGTTCTAATTCGAACACCGAAAGTTTTCCTCAATGTTTTAAGAAACATTATATTAGTATTAAAAAGACATACAACTTTTCCAATTGTATTAAATTTAATATATTTATCAATAACACTAAATTAATTATGATAAGAAATTTGATAATTGTATACTGCTTTAAATTTAATAGTAAGCATTTACCATGTCTTCCTATAATAAATAATAAACCGATAGCTTGATAGGTCCTTACGCTACTGAAGATTAATCCTTACATTGCAGATTGATCCGTGCGTTACACTTTGTACTTTGCAGGGTTTTTGTTTTTCATTTATTTTAAAATAATAGCTTATTTCTTGTGGGACTTTGAAATTCATGCTATAAATTATTTCACTACAACGAGCAAAGACATTTTTCATCAATTTAAACATAATGTTTTGATGTTTGGTTTAAATGATAATTTAAATGATTATTTCATCTAATTATGAAATAAATCATCATTATATGAGGAAGTATTTATTGTTTTAATATAATTAGAATACTCAATTCCTTCATAATATATAGAAAATTAACTATATATACAGAATTTTTACTATATTATTATAAATATATAGTCTATGTTTATTATAAAAACTTTTAGAACATCAATCTTATGAAACAGAAAATCTTTTAAAGTATTAAAGGAACACGACTGTAGAAAATTGAAAATAAGTTAATGGTTACCAAAAAACTAAAAATAGTTTTTTTGTCGTTATTTTTATAACGAGCCTTCTTTCCTACAAAGAAGAAAAACCAAGTTTATTAAATTACTTCAAAATGATACCTATTTGGTCGCCGTAAAATTAGATGGCTTAACCATAACAATAAGACCAAAGAACATTTTCTAAAGCAGGAATTCATAAGAAAAAAAAAGAAATGTCGCTATTATGTACTCAAAATGAGAAGATTACTTAAGTATGTTTCCTTAAAGATTTTAAAATGGATGTTCCAATCATAATCAGGACTGGTAGCTCTTTTTTGTGCGACAACTAGTTTGGATGCGTTTTGAAGGTGTAAAATAACTTTTAAAGGGAAGATTTAATGTTTTCTAAGCAATCTAGAGTACTCTTAAAAGGCAATCTTTATAGGATGAAGTGATCGAAAGAAAGAAAAGAATTTCATGGCACAAAAAGATTCCCATGGTAAATGTGATACAATTTCTTTTGTTGTTGTTTACTTTTGGAATTTTAAAACATGTGTACAGAGCGTCGATTTGTAATTGGGGTTTGTTTTTATCTTGAATGTTTTTCTGAGAAAATTGCTCTTTAATTTGTTTCGTGATTTTACGATTTTTTTCTTCTAGTTTATGAGCAGATTATAAACAAGATAAAGTAAAGAAAGGAAACTTTTCTTTTGTGACATTCTTTTTCTCAAGCAGAAGATTCTCTGAGGTTACTCGCTTGAGTTGATTTCTAAATTGTTTTTATGCCAATGTTGACATCTCTTTTATAAAATGTTTTTTATTGTTTTATTATCCTTTTTTTTTATGGAAAGAACGTTAATATTATTAAAATGTCTTTAGAAATATTTTAACTACAATTAATAATTGAAACTAAAAATTCTTAATGGCCTGAAATTGCAAATAGTTGTAAATGAGTGAAGATCCACCATGTCTTCCTGAAACCAATGTATCCAAGAGTTCAAAGTTGATAGATCCTCCTTTCAAGGACAAAGTTGATAAATTCTCCTTTCTGAAGCACAAAGTTGACCCTTTCAAGCACAACGTTAGACTCCTTTCAAGGACAAAGTTGATAGATCCTCCTTGAAGTTGATAGATCCTCCTTCAAGTTGATAGACTCTCCTTTTTGACCCTTACATTAGACTTTGGACTGTGAGAGGATTTTTCTTTCTCTCGTTGGACTTTGGAACCGATAATGGGAGAGGGAGACAAAAATAAGGGAGTGTGAAAAGTCGAGAGAAGAATAGGGTGTGTGTGGTGTGGAGTGAAGAGTTTCGGAGCAGTATGAATAATACCAAAAAAACGAAACGACTTAACAAACTGGTTTTTTAAGTAGATTTTGTAAATATTTGATTTACAAATGTCTTTTGTGTGTTATGTATTGCAGTTGTGCAGTGCTGTCTTTGCAAATTTTAATAAATATGGCAGCTAAATAACTCGTAATTATTTTGAGAAATAATTTAGTTTGTATCCAGGAGCAACATTGAATCAAAACCACGCGCATATCACGCCCTAATAGGCACTCTAATTAAATAAAAAAAATTTGCAAATAAATGGAAAAAAATACTTTTTTTTTACTCAAAAATACTATCTTTACAAAAGTTCAATAATACCGAAAGGTGAGTACTGCATCTTTACTCATTATATAACTTAATAATACTTCATAAACCACCAAATTATTAAAACTGGTAGCTATGCCCCTAGTGGTAGAATTCTGAATAGCTATTAAAGCACGACAACTAGAAGAAAGATTTGAGCATCATTTATGAGTAGGAAACTATATTTGGTTCGTAGGATTGTCACTATTTTAAAATGTACAGAATTAATGTACAACTTTTTTTCAACAATGTTTGAAGGCCACTAACATAGACATGCACATAATTTATAGCGTAAATATGTACTTACATAAATATACTTTCATTTTAGACAAAGAAAAGAATGAAAAAGGCAAAATTGCTTCACAATTGTAAGAAACCAACGTTGAGTACACTAAGATTTCGTCATTGCCTAATATAAGCATTTTTAATTATGAAAGTTTATCTGACTGTACATTCACGCATTCTGATATTATTACAAGTATTTGTATTATTACGACGTAATTATCAGAAGTTCTTAATGTGCTGTTGAATATATTGTATTTTTTATGTCCAAGGACATCGAAATAAACTGAAGTAAAGTCTGGCGATCGTGGAGGACCTCAAACATCCTCATACCTATTTATTCGTTGTCCATGGAAATCTGTAAGTAAACCCTGTACAATTTTGACTGGTGTTTAATGTCATGGTCATACTGAAATCAACGCAATAAACTTTTATATAAAATTCCAGTATTATATCTCGCAATAATTTAAGATTTTTAAATCTGGATAATGTGCCGTCAAAAAAAAATTTGTTAAAATTGCATCTCATTTAAGTGTAACATTTTCAGTGAGTTGATTTATCCATAAAACACATTCTTTATCAAAATGTAACCCATTACGATCGAATTGTATGTTAATATTAAATTGATAGATTCAATTTTGTGCAAGAATAGAAACTGGGTTATAACTTTTGTCAATATCATATTCAATAATTTTTAAAATTTTGAAATTTTTTTTTAAAAAATTGAAAAATTGAATTTGAAAAATTTAAAATTCTTTACGTAATTAATTTCGTATTCGCACAAATCATCCGTACATATTAAGTACATCTTTATTATGTAACGTATGTAACCAATAAATCCATTTATAAAACATATTCTATATTACTGTACAATCAAAACTTAGTATTAACCTATTATAATTCTTGGACGAACATTTCAATCTAGTTTTATTCAATTCCTTCTATTAGCTCACACTCTCCTTATATATATCTTGTTCAAATTTTCAATCGTCAATAAAATACTTTGTATTCATCCACTCAAGTTCAAATACATTTTTTTGAACTTGTAGTAAATGACACTTAATGTTAATACAGTTTTTTCAAATATTAATTCATTTATTAAATTTAATTAATTAATTTTAGTTTTGTTGAGATTTAATTTGCATATATCTACCAATAGATGGCGCCAGATAAACTTAAAAAAAAAAAAATGAATGAAAATTATTTTTAAAGGACTTTCTGCAATATAGTGAAAAAAATAGGAATTTAATTTAAATTTTTTTATATTACTTGTACATTCTGAATGAAACAATATAAAAAGAATGCACCCAATTTGAATCTTGTGCGCTTATCATTCTTTCTACCAGGTGCACTGATTCGCGGGCGATTCTCGGACGATCCAATATCTGCCGTTACAGGAATAGATCTCTCAAAAGAGATTGCACGAATCGTTGCAGTGACGAGAACCTCGCGCTTCATTACAGCTGGTCGATTGGGCCTGCAGCGTCCACTGTCGCATCGGCGGAGTGATAATGGCGAAATTAAACAGCACGCGCCACTGCACCGGAATCTGGCAATTACACGTGTCACGGATCCCATATGTTGTGTACCAGTCAACATATGAATGATTTTTGATATATTATTTTAAAATAGATGGTTTGTACCAGGATTGGTCAACCCGCATTTTTGCAGTTTTTTTGTTGCCTTGAATTTTTTTGCATAATAAAAAATAATCTAAATCATTAAAACTGTTTAAAATACTTAAAGAATGAGCAAACAACAGATGAATTAATAAAACAAACAACAGAGGAATTAATGAGCAAACAACAGAAAGAATAAAATAAAATAAAATTTTCTTTATGGAAGCATTAATCTAGTTTTTCAACTATTTTAATACTAATCTAGTTTTTATCAAAAATTTTATTAATCTAGTTTTCATCAAAACTATTTTAATCCTAATCTAGTTTTCATCAAAACTATTTTTAATCTAGTTTTCATCAAAATTATTTTAATCCCTAATCTAGTTATCATCAAAACTATTTTAATCCTAATCTAGTTTTCATCACTATTTGAACCCTAATCTAGTTTTTCATCAAAACTATTTAAATCATAATCTAGTTTTCATCAAAACTCTGATTAGACTGGTAGACTTGTGAAATCCCCACATATCGTACCACATTCATGATATAGTACGGTAGCTTACAGTTCTGTATCACTAATGGAGTTTCAAACCAAGTTCCATTAATTCTGAAGCCCAACCTGCTTTCAGCTCGTTGTTCCCGTTTTTAAAAACTAAAGTAGGAATAATAAAACGAGATGAACATAACAAGCGTTAATGAGCAAAAAAAAAAGAATAAAATTAGGTTTTCAATAAAAAATGTTTCTTTTCATAGAAGCATCAATGACGAATACTTTGAAAAACACGTCTAGAAAACAAAAGAACAGCCTTCTTTTTTTACCATCGAACATCTCTTTCAACTGGTGGCACATAACAACAAAACTTGACATGAAAGAAAATACCTCATTAGCAAGAGTTATACACTCTTGCGAAAAAGAACAACAGAAAGTAGCTACGAATTAAAAGATCTCTTTCTCTTCTGCTTAAATCTCTCTCCGGCACACTCTCATTTACTCTTACCGTGTTATTCTTCTTTTTAATTCTTCATATTTCAGAATTCTACAGATTCTCGTTTTAGATTGAAAGCCCAAGTAGTGAAATCCTCAGATATCGTGGCATCTTGATATAAGCCCCGTCGCTTTCAGTTTTGCATTAATGATCGTGTTTTCAACAAAACTCACATTAGTCTGAATGACCAAGTTGTCAAATCCCCAGATATCGTATCCATCTATGATATAAGCATCGTAGCTTTCAGTACTGCATCACTAAACGGGGAACAAACTCACATTAGTTTGGAAGCCCAAGTTGAGAAATTCCCAGATATCGTACACATGCCTTATGTAAACACCGTACACTATAAGCACCGTAGCTTTGCGTTCTGCATTTTTAATCGAGTTATGAATGAAACTCACATTAGATTGAAAGCCAAGCTGAGAAATCCCCAGATATCGTATGCAGCCATGATATAAGCAGCGTAGCTGTCAGTTCTACATCCCTAATCGAGTTTTCAAAAAAACTCACATTAGACTGGTAGCTCAAGGTGTGAAATCCCCACATCCTACCATCCCTAATATAAGCACCATCGCTTTCAGTTCTACATGCCTAATCGAGTTTTCATCAAAACTCTCATTAGACTGGTAGCTCAAGTTGTGAAATCCCCACATCCTACCATCCCTAATATAAGCACCGTATCTACCAGTTCTACATCCCTAATATAGTTTTCATCAAAACTCTCATTAGTCTGGTAGACTTGTGAAATTCTCAAATATCGTAGCCATTCATGATAATAGTACCGTAGCTTACAGTTCTGCATCACTAATGGAGTTTCAAGCCAAGTTCCATTAATTCTGAAGCCCAACCTGCTTTTAACTCGTCGTCCCCGTTTTCAAAAACTAAAGTAGGAGAAATAAAACAAGATGAGCATAACAAGCGTTAATGAGCAAGAAAAAGGAATAAAATTAAGTTTTCAATAAAAAATGCTTCTTTTCATAGAAGCATTAATGACGAAAACTTTGAAAAACACGTCTAGAAAACAAAGAACTACTTTCTTTTTTTTTTTTTCACCATCGAACATCTCTTTCAACTGGTGGCACATAACAACAAAACTTGACATGGAAGAAAATACCTCATTAGCAAGAGTTATATACTCTTGCGAAAAGAACAACAGAAAGTAGCTACGAATTAAAAGATATCCTTCTCTTCTGCTTAAATCATTATTAACGTTCATTTACTCTCGCCGTGTTACTTTTCTTTTTAATTCTAGGACATCGAGAACTGTAAAAGGCATTAATGATTTCCCTAAATATTTGAAATGGAAAATAATTATTCTAATAAGCTATTTTAGCATTAATCTTCACTTAATTACGCCAAAGTGGTATCACTTGTATGCTTACGTATATAAAAACAATTTGTTTATTTGAATGCGGACATTTTTTATTGTGAAGCATTATTTTAAATAAATAACGTGAAACTCTCTAGAGGTACTTAAAAATTTTCATGTTGTTTCATGAAGTGTATGAAAATAATTCAATTTTATTCTTTTTTATATGCGTTTGGGAATGATTTTTTAATGCAGTTTTTATTAGAATAAACAAAAATATTTTACTCTAGAGAGTAAACCCTAATAAGAAAAGTGATATAATTGATTGGTATATTAAAGTCTAAAGAATTCTTTTTATCAAATTTTTTATTCTTATTATGTGCATTTTAAATTAGTATTTATAATTACAAATGTACCATAAATAAAAATTGCATATATATCTTGAAAAAAAAAGATATAAGATCATATCCATCTCTTGTGAAATGCCCAGATAACGTACCTATACGTGATATAAGCCCCATATATATCGCATATATATTGAATATATATCGGAAATCTACAGATTCTTATTTCAGATCGAAAGCCCAAGTTGTGAAATCCTCAGATACCGTACCCATCCACGATATAAACACAGTGCTTTTCAGTTCTGGATCACTAAACAAGTTGTGAACGAATCTCACATTAAATTGGAAGCACAAGTTTTGAAATCTTCTTATATCGCACCCATCCATGATATAAACACAGTGGCTTTCAGTTCAGCATCACTAATCGAGATGTGAACGAATCTCACATTAAATTGGTAGCCCAAGTTGTGAAATCCTCAGATATCGTGCCCATCCCTGATATAAACACAGTGGCTTTCAGTTATGCATAACTAATAAGTTAGAGAATCTCACATTGAATTGGAAGCTCAAGTTGTGAAATCACCAGATATCGTACCCATCCATGATATGAACACAGTGCGTTTCAGTTCTGGATCACAAAACAAGTTGTGAAGCGAATCTCACATTAAATTGGAAGCCCAAGTTGTGAAATCCTCAGATATCGTACCCATCCATGATATAAACAAAGTGTCTTTCAATTCTGCATCACTAATCGAGTTGTGAACTAATCTCACATTAAATTGGAAGCCCAAGAAATCTCAGATAACCAATCCCTTATATACCGTAGCGTTCAGTTCTGAATCACTAAAAGATTCGAACCAACTAAATCTAAAGCCCAGCATGCTGTCGTCTCGTCTTACCCGTTTTCAAAGACTAAAGTATGAGTAATAAAACAAGACGAGCATAACAAGCGTTAATGAGCAAAAAACGCAAAGAATAAAATTAAGTTTTCAATAAAAAATGGGAAGCATTAATGACGAAAACTTTGAAAAACACGTCTAGAAAACAAAAGAACAACCTTCCTTTTTTTTCACCGTCGAATATCTCTTTCAACTGGTGGCACATAACAACAAAACTTGACATGAAAGAAAATACCTCATTAGCAAGAGTTATACACTCTTGCGGAAAAAAGAACAACAGAAAGTAGCTACGAATTAAAAGATCTCTTTCTCTTCTGCTTAAATCATTATTAACTTTCATTTACTCTCGCCGTGTTACTTTTCTTTTTTAATTCTAGTACTTCGAGTACTATCAAAATGCATTAATGATTTCCTAAATATTTGAAATGGAAAATAATTATTCTAATAAGCTATTTTAGCATTAATCGTCCCTTAATTACGCCACTTGTACCTCCTGGTATCACTTGTACCTCCTTGTATGTTTACGCATATAAAAACGATTTGTGTATTTGAATGCGGACATTTTTTTTTTTTTTATTGTGAGGCGTTCTTTTAAAAATAATGTGAAACTGTCTAGAGGCGTGTAAAAAAAGTTCACGTTGTTTAAATAAGTGTATAAAAATAATTCAATTTTATTCTTTTTTATATGCCTTTGAGAAAGAGTTTTTATTGCTGTTTTTATTAGAATAAACAAGAATATTTTTACTCTAGAGAGTATGCCCTAATAAGAAAACTGATATAATTGGTTGTCATTCTTTTAATTTATTTTTTATGTATGTAGTGTGCATTTTAAATTAGAATTTTAGTTAAAAATGTACCATTGATAAAATTTTATATTCATAATTTTTTAACTTTCTGAATTTATATTCATAATTTTTTATGTTACTTCAATTCACAGCTTAGGCTGAAACGTCCTATTGGAAATTTCTTAGCTTCAAGCTGTAATTAAATTCGAACATCAATACACTACCAACATGCAGAGCTTCTATGTGTATTCCAGAAAGGAACAAGATAACTCTGTATGCTGGAAAATTCTTCTTTTGGGCTCTTATGCTCAAATGTTGTGCTTTTCATTATATGAGAGTGATAAATAATTTTTATTAAAACTTGAATGCTAATATTAATGTAAGGGATGAAAATTGTAAATTCCCGTATACGACATTTACTAGCAATCGGAAAAATAAAAGCAGTTAATTTATATATCCCCATCCTATATCTCCTACTGGGACCGAGTGGCTAGAGCTCTGTACTACAGGTCTCGGGTCCCATGGATGTTTACTGATGCTGGTCATCTACTGTTCTAGTAATGCATTGCTGAAACTTTGGTTATTTTGGTTACTGCTGAATCTGCTGGTCATCTACTGTTCTAGTAATGTATTTTGGTTATTGCTGAATCTGCTGTTTTAGTAATGCATTTTGGTTATTGCTGAATTTGCTAGTCATCTACTGTTCTAGTAATGCATTTTGGTTATTGCTGAATCTGCTGTTTTAGTAATGCATTTTGGTTATTGCTGAATCTGCTGGTCATCTAATGTTCTATTAATGAATTTTGGTTATTGCTGAATCTGTTGGTCATTTATTGTTCTACTAGTAATGCATTTTGATTATTGCTAAATCTGCTGGTCGTCTACTGTACTAGTAATACATTTTGGTTATTGCTGAATCTGTTTGTCATCTACTGTTCTAGTAAAGCATTTTGATTATTGCTGAATCTGCTGGTCATTTGTAATACTGTTCTGAATCTGCTTGTAATGCACATTTTGTTTAATGCTGAATCTGCTGTTCTAATAATGCACTTTGTTTAATTCTGAATCTGCTAGTCATTTACTGTTCTAGTAATGAACTTCGGTTAATGCTGATATTCTTTAATTTATTTTTGAACAGCTGGTCATCTACTGTTCTATTAATGCATTTTGGTTAATGCTAAATCTGCGGATCATCTACTATTCTAGTAATGCACTTTAGTTAATACTAGATTGGCACACTTGGTTAATACACTTTGGTTAATAGATGGCCAGCAGATTCAGCAACAAATTATCTTAGGTCAGAGTGCCTAGCTTCGATAATCACATCATTAATGAAGTATAAAAAGAAATATTATGAAATTTTCAAAATTTTATTTTATTAAAAAAAACACCTTTGGCGGGCAGGAATCAGGAATTTTAAATCAATCACTACAAATTCCAAATGTACCATTTTCTTTTTTAATTTCATAGCTAATTCATAGCTAAGAATATAGCTAAGAATAATTTCATAGCTAATTTTCTTAAGCTTTCATAGCTAAGAATAATTATGTTAGTTTAATGCAAAGCAATGAGAGTTAACTACAGTATTTGTGAATAGCTAACTTTCACAACGTATTGAAACTCTTTAGTTTGCATGGCTTTACGCCTAATAAATTGATGTCCATTAGTCTGATGTTTATGTTTCCTCTCCGTTTGCCATTAATTCGAAATTATGCTGTTAAGTATCGTTTGGCCCTTTCCGATTTAAAATGGAATTTCACCTTTGTAATTCACGAATCATTCGACAACAAAGCCTTATGAGTTAGTGACTAATTTAAAGTGGAAATCATCTAAGTTCTAAATAATTAGACGTGAAACCATTTTAGATGGTTGCGGGAGGATATCTAATGGCAAATCTTTACAACAGAATTTTAAAAACAGAAGATTTTCTTAAAGACTTTTCCATAAATTTTAAAATATTTTCTTTTTAAATATCATAAAATTTCTGTTATTTAAATGTTATTATAATATTATTATGTTATTATTATATTAAAATTTAAAGTTATGTTTTTTAAATAAATGAAAGAATTTTAGGCAAATTTAACTAGAAATTTTTGCATGTAAATTGAAGAAATTTTTATTAGTTAAATTTTGGAATATCAATGAACTTACGATTTAAGGATTCACGGTTACGAGCTTACGTTTAAGATGCAAAATTATCAATTTTGTAGGGAAAAAAAATCGATATTGTAGTAGTGTTGTGGGTTGGAGCAACTGGATTGTAACTGGAATTGTAGTTGGAGGTTGAGACATATATTTGAGAACATACAGCTATATTTACATGCATACGCCCAACATACAACATCCTAACATTTAAAAACATGGGCCTGGAATGGTCGAGAGTGGCTAGCGCTCTGGCGCTCGGTGCCACAGGTTTCAGGTTCGAGTTCCAGTGGTGCCATGGATGTTTGTAGGGGGTTCGGAATCCACTTTACGCCTTAATCATATGACTGTAAGAGCGTCACGGGTAAAAGTCTGACTTCTACCTACGGGTGCTCCATCACAACAGAAGCTGCTTCCTTCCCTTCAACCATGAGTCCATATGGGTTCGTGGGCTTGGTCTTGATTAGATATCTACCAGAAGTGGGATGAAACAACAACAAAAACACATATAATTAAATTCGTAAAATTCCACGAATAAGTCTAAAATAAGATGCTCTACGACGCGATGCTCCATACTCTCTCCGGGTGAGAGTGTCCGGGTCCTGTAAAAGCTATTACGCAGGGTTGCGTTGAATAAATTTCATCTGAGATTAGTTCATTTACAGCATCTTCAATTTCTTTAGGAGAAGAGATAGGGATGGAGGAGTAATTAAAATTAGTATCTAGAATGTGAGAAAATTTTGACCAACAAGTAGTGATATTTGGGTTAGATAAAACATGCAGCGCGCGAAAGTTATAGTCAATAATTACCGGATTATGATCTGAAGAAAGTTCATGTAAAGAATTTATGGTATTATTAAAATGAAAGTTGTTAGTAACTACTAAATCAATTATAGAGGTGGAGTTAGTGCCTATTCTAGTAGGTGTATTAGGAGCAATAATATCAAGATTTAAGTTATGAGCATATTTTTGCAAAACAGCGCCAGTATTATTTTTTATAATTGCAACCCCAGTTAGTAGGATGCGCATTAAAATCCCCGCAAGAATAACGCTATTGTTAAGGGAAAATCATATATATCCAGATCGTTAGTGAGGTTAGTAGCAGCAATAGCATTTGGAACATACACAGAATTTACATAGAGAGATGGAAGATGTGGAAAATTTAGAGAGATGATGGTGGCTTTAATTCCAATTAGCTGCGGAGTAGCGATGTGACTATGAGGAAGTGAATTTTTGATGAAGATGCCGGTTCCCCCAGAGACCGGATCTTGAGGACCATCGTTTCTATAGAAAGTGCACCCCATTAAGTACGGTGTTTGAGAATGCTTAAGATGTGTTTCCTGAAGCAGTACTATATCTGGGTTATAATTATCTATCTACAAAGTTAGTAAATTCGAGCATTTTAAACCAAATATTACATGCATTCCAATAGCATATGCGAAGTCCAGAAACCAACTGAGTCATTAAGGAGCATTAGGGTTGTTTGGGTTGCTAGGCCATTAATGAAGACCTGCAATTTATCTACCTTTATTATCCGCGCTTCGTACCTGTTGGAGAAGACCTGCAGATTTTTTAAGTCAGAGAAAATGGAAACGAATTCCTTCATAAGTAATAGCGTGTTTTGAATAAAAGGGGCCTGATCCGCAATGCTCTTTAATTGACTCATTTGATTTTGAGAGATGTCATTGATGTTGGAGTTAGAAATTAGCTGGTTGCTGTGGTGGTGCTTGACTTTTAGTGCGCCGAAGCATAAGAAAAGTTAGGTGTAACCTGTCTGGCTGGTGTGTATTTTGGAAATGTTGCGTATTTGGTAGAATTAACTTTATTTTTGGAAACTTGGAGCAACCTCTCAGGCAGGCAGATATGCAGTATGACCTGATTGTCCACAGTTGATGCATTGTGGAATTTCTAACCTATCGTAAGTTTTGCAATCTTTGTGTGAGTGTCCTCACAGCATTTTAGGCACCTAGCTTTAAAGCCACAGTTATTAGAACTGTGATGGAAAAAGTTGCATTTGAAGCATTGTAGTGTGGTCGGTTTCTTGTTGTATTTTTCTACCACTACAGCTAGGTACATGAGCCTGTTAATTTTGAATATGTCTTGATTTTTGAAGATCTAGCCAAAGTTATTTGAAAGATTGGGAGAGGCTGCTTATCTCTGGTCCTGGTTAGTTGGACAACTTTCTCGATAGTAAAACCTTTGTCAGCCAAAGCGGCTTTAATGTCATTAGTGAGTATCTCTTTATGCAGGCCTTTGATGACCGCCTTAATTGGTCGTAAGAATTTTGGTGTTATGACAAAAATTCAATGTCATTTTTGTTTAGAAATCGCGTGATTTCTCGGTGCTGATCTTCAGAGCTCGGGAAGATTTTAATCATCTCTCCAGCCAGCTTAATGTGAACATCACCTTCAAATTTATCATCGATTAGTTTGAGCATGTCATTTAAATTTGCTTTGGTTTTACCATGATTGGCGGCATTTTTCTAACTATTGTGACACTATCTTCCTCGACTGCTGCGTCAGTGCTCAGTGCATTGAATTGATTATTAGTTACAATAGCATCATTTGATTTATCTTTACTATAAGTAAAAGTAGCCTTTGCAATCAATTTTTTATTGGGGTTTTAAACTCCCTGAGTCTTTATCACCATCATTACTAGCAATTTGGCTAGCGTTACGTTTACTTTATTTTTACATTAACAGTTATTTTACTAACATTAGCATTATTTAACATTAGTACCATTATTTACATTAATCTTACCATTATTTACACTAGCATCATTAGTTTTACCATTATTTACATTAACATTATGCAATGGACAATTTACAACTGGGCAATGAAATCGACTTACCCATTCCACCAGAAATTGGCGCTTCTTCAAAAGATTCTCATTCATCTGAATGTAGTCCTGAGGTAAGTCCGATCTTTGCGATTGTGCGACAATAGTGTATCAATCACGTCCATTTCTTTAAAACGTTGATATCTGTCGGCACATCCCCTCTGGGGTTACTTTTCATTGTCTTTTGATTTGCTTGGCATCCACTGCATGCGGCGAGAGTACTGCGCGATGGTCCTCAGAAGGACCGTTCCCCTCGGTGGAAATCTCCATATCGTTCATCATTCAGAAAGTAGAAAACGCAGACGGTAAAAACACGTCTGCTCACATCTACAACCCAAACGGGAATCAATTTGTTGTCTCTGTTGATCGCTCGGAATGTCGTTGTATATCATTAATGTAAATATTAAACAGGGCGGGCGCTAATGGCGACCCTTGCGGAACCCCTTCTATTGGTCTGGGTGAAGAAGTAACTCCACCTACTCTGACTAAGAAAGCTCGGGCTTGTAGGTAGGAGCAAAGAATCTTAATAATTTGGGGTGGAAAAATCAAGTCGCATGAGCTTGAATAAAAAGCCATTATGCCAAATTTTGTCAAAGGTTTTGCTACGTCCAAAATAATATTCCCGTAGATTTGCGTTCGTTAAAGCCGTCATGAATCAGCTCTGTCAACCTAAGTAATTGGTGACAGGTTCCTAATTGCCTTCTGAAACCAAATTGTTCAGGAATGATTAAGTCATGGAGATCGCAATGCTGATTCAGGCGTTTAAGTAACGCAGATTCGAATATTTTGCTCAAGCTACTAAGTAGTGAGATAGGACGGTAATTTATGAGGGTAAGTCAAATTAGCATTTGGCTTAGGAATGGGGCATACTATGGCGGTCTTCCAGCAAGCTGGGAAATGACAGATCCTAAGTAGAAAGTTAAAAGAATGGTAATATACAGGATGAATTAAATAGGAGTGGACTTTAACATACGATTATTAATAAGATCCAGGGGTTTTGTTATTCTTAAACTTTCTGATAATATCACAGACTTCCTTGGAGTGATTAAATCTAAAGTTATTAGTATGTGGTTTTTGTAAGAACTCTGTGACTGTAGAGTTGGCGTGTTCGAAGAAGTTTTTATCTTCAACATCGTGGTTAAGTTCAAATTGAGCTTTGAGACTGTCTGCGAGCAGTTCCGCTTTGTCTTCTGGGGAATAAGCTGCTCGGCCGTTGGCACCCTGCAAGGGCGAAATGTTGTGATATTGTCTGCGTAGGTGGGAACATTTTTTCCAAAGTGATGTTGACTCAGGCGTCAGGGCCTCTATGTCGTTTTGCCAGCGTTGCTGTGTAAAGACAGTGATTGCACTCTGACTTCGTCAAGAGTGCAGAAGTTTTCTGAGATACACTGGATCCCTGGTACGTTGCCATTTGCGGCGGTATTTATTTCGTTGCTTGATTAATATCTTGATCTCTATTGGAAATCTTATCGGTGGAGGTTTGAATTTAGGGGAAGAACTTTCCTGCAGACATGTGACATATATTTCATTTAATTCATTGATACGATTTTCTGCGTCAGCAGGTGATCTTAAAATAAAGCTAGGTAGATTTTTATTATTCATCACATGCCTGAAGTTCTCCCAATTAGTATTTAATTGACTCGGAACTTTCAGTGATTCAGGGCTGGTATCTAAGGATAGAACAACTTGGGGAGGTGATCAGAATCTAAATCTGTTAGCACCTCAATATCATAATTAAAGGGGATATATTTAAAAAATGCAAGATCGAGCACATTACCTCGATGATTATTTCTAAGGTCAATTCTAGTAACTTTAAGGGGGGAACAACTTTCATTCCCCTTTAACTTTGGATAAAACGATTTAGTGTAAAACCATATCGATTAGAATGTCCAAAGTTCCAAGAGGAGTGAAGAGCGTTAAAATCACCAGCGAGAATCACATTGTTTCCGGCTTATTGAAGTCCTCCACCGGGAAACCACCTGGAGCGTTAGGTTTAATATAAACAGAGAGCATTTTTTATAGTAGGAAAATAAATAATTTTAACCAATTATAGTTGCGTCGATGAAATCTAGTTCTGGAGTTGGAATGTGATGATGGTTAATACTATTTTTAATGTAAATGCCTCTACCGCCACTTACTCAAAAGGATTTTGGTTGGCTCTATCTGTACGATAGAACCTGTAATTTGCGATCAAAGGGTTATAACCAGGAGGCAGTTTTTGTCTCCTGAACCAAAAATACGTCAAGGTTCTGCTCATCTAAGAACTCCCTAACCTCGTGAATTTTGGGCCGCAAAGAATTTGCGTTCCAGAAGCCTATGGTAAGAGACTCAGGTCCAAAGAGAGTTAAGCCATACAGAACTCACTAGTAGAAATAACATGAGTGTACGCCTCGAAGAGATGATAACTCATGTCAAATTTATTTTGAGAGCTCCGCATTTTGTCTTTAGCTAAGCCAAATGCCTGCAGTATAATATGACTGTGAGATGGGTTGGCGTTAGCTAATTCCATCAAACACTGAAATATCTCCGAAGCGAGCATTCAGAGTTGTAAACAACTCTTTTAGTCATCGCGGGAGCAGGCCGATTTGGGTTAGCACAAGGCAAGGGCTCCTCCTGGGCTATGATTGTGGAGTGGTTAACCTGCTTACCCTCGTTCGCCTTGCGGAGAACTTCGGGTAAGCTCTACTATCATTAACCGGACGGCTAGTGAACGTTGGCTGCGTCCTGGTGATGTTATTAACTTTTTAGGTTTAGGTGGCATTGGGAATTTAGCAGTATTTTTATTATTTTTAACATTTTAGACCCAGATTTTTGACTGTGTTTGGGCATTTTTTGGGGCACCACGCCAGTTCGCTGCATGAGCTCCATTACAATTTGCACACTTTAGTGGCTGATCTATAGAAAGCGTGCATTGCTTGGCTCTATGCGGGCCAGCACACCTAACACACCTAGTTGGAAGCCGGCATACTTCCGAAGAATGGAAGAAGCCTTGGCAATTCCAACAGACCGAAGGAGCCCGGGTTGACCCTTATAGCTTTCAACATTTACTCTCAGGCCGAGAAGTGTTGACAAACTATAAATTTCCTCTGTATGAGAGGAAGGAGCAAGCTGTGCATAGAAAAGGGCCATAGGCTTCCTGGTCCTAAATTTAGACATCCGAGCACATTTAATGACTTGGAACTGCAGTGCTCGGAGCTCGGCCTCTACATCTTTACTGGGTATGGCCAGGAGACCACGGATCACGACCTTTATGGGCCGGTCCTTCTGTAACATCAACGTTTTGAATGGAGTACCATCGCTTTCCAAGATGGAAGCTAGGGCCCTATATTCGGTTTCATTTTCTACAGTAATTTTTTAAGAAATTACCGG
>BPLR01019949.1:0-21036 GCA_021605095.1 Caerostris extrusa
TGTGGAATCCGATGTCCCACCCCTTGTATAATAAGTCATAAATAGGGCCCTGCTTTCAGTAGGATATATGTGGCATGCATATGGGGAAACCCAAGGGCCACGGTTTTGCAAGAACAACAACAATTGTAAGAAATAGATTCTTCTTTCCTTCTCATCATTGGGTTGTATGTAGTATCTACACTTTAAATCCACCCTCGTGCAGCAATCAGAAATATGTAAAAGAAGTATTCCCTCCTTTCAGTGGGATATGTGGTATGCATGTGTGAACACAAGATTCATAGTTGTGCAGCTTATGTAAGAAACAGGTCCCTATTTCATTTCCCGTTTATGGGTTGTACGTGATTTACTATACAGGTACCACGAGGTCAACCGATGCACAACAAAAAATATGTAAGCGGTAGGGGGGAAAAATAGATAAAACGGGTTTCTTGATATATATAAATAATGAATTAATAGAATTATGAATGCTTAGTCAGAAAATAAAGAGAAATAATGCTGAAGCTAACTCGTATGAATTGAAACAAAAGAGTAATTCAGTAACAATCGAAAATGTTGGACAGAATGCAGCTTTTAAATTATAAATTTCAATTATTTATTTTGCCCACGCGCTAATTTGTGTAATTTGTATATATATATATATATTTGTATATATTTATATATATATATATATATATATATTTGTATTTGTATATATATATATATATATATATATGTATATATATATACCACCCTGTTTACTTCCATCAGTGCATCTCTTGTCTTGAAGACCTTGACTTAAAGGGCAAGGATATCGTTTTGCAGTGGACCCCAGGCCATTGTGGGATCTTGCGTAATGAGAAGACGGATTCTCTTGCAAAAAAGGAATAGGCATCGCCCAAACCTTTGTAAAGACATCTCTTTTCACTCGATGAAATTGATGATCCGAGACTTTTTCGGAACACTCTATCTGATAATCTGCGTGAAGGCAACTCTTCTAAAACCTGGTTTAACTGTGTATTTTAAACATCCCTGATAAGCCCAGGCTTAAAGCTGTTGCCCTTCAGACTCCCTGACGGGCCATGATTGTTTGGCCAATAATCTTTCGAATGAAAATATTTGCAAGCCCAAAATGCATGCTCTACTGTCTTGAGAGGACATGGATTCATCTCACCTTCTTGTCTGCCCTGCACTTGTTTACTGTGTATGTTCGTTACTTGGAGGCTAGGGCCCTTGTGAACTAAACATGCCTTAAGTGTGATTTCCTTCGATTCTTGTTGTTGCTTTCATGTTCCTTATGTTCCTTTTCTCTTATTACTTATTATAGCTTCGGCCATTGGAAATAAAAAATATATATTTATCTGCCAAAATATTGTAAATTTCTGATTTGTTGTCTTAGACTTTGTGTCACTAAAAAGCAGCATTCATAAATTACTTAAATAATAAAAAGAAAAAAGAAGCAAAATATATAATTTATTTTCAAATTTTACTTCAAAAAAAGATATTTTCAACGCACTTTTAGTTAGAAACGAGCATTTCTAGCTTTCTTGATAATCAATATGCTCCTACTTGGCAGAGTTCATAAAGATAAAGCATTTTTAGTAGCTCTCTCATTTTATATTTATGTACACATTCATAATGGAATCCGTCATTCCAAATTTAGTACACAAAAGAACATTTGTTTAGTTTGCTTCCTATGAAGAAAGTAATTACCTATTTATTAAAATTACTGTTTACGTGTTTTCTTAAACCCCATCTAATCTTAAAGCATTATTTATGAACCTGAACTTTCATGAATATACAATTAATTTTTTACATGAGACAGTATAATTAATGAGTGTTTGTTAAAGAGATAACCGACTAGCAAATGATTTTGAAAATTTTATAAAAGTTTTTTTTTTTTTTTGGTTCATGGGAATGTTGTTTTGATGAATTAAATTAACTCATTTTTATGTTAATTAAATGCAAATGTTTCAGAATTTAATTTTTAAACTCTAGATCCATCTGAGATAGTGTTTTCATTTTTGTAGTTGTAAGAAAGGTAGTAGTTATGCAAAATGTTTTGTTTCCACTTTTAAATGAATGGAATTTAACTCTTCAACAACAAATATGCTTGTTTCTCAACTTTTACTGTATTATCTCTAATGATGTCATTGATCTGAAGTCCAAATTTGATTTCTCACTCACATCAATTCAGGAGCAATCGGAATTGGTTGTGCTTTATGAATAAAAAAAAAAAATGTCACGTTTTTCATGACATATTAGGTAATATTAAAACATATGTGATAGAGAATTAATATTACATCTTCTGAAAAAGTAAGGAAACATTAAATTTTCCAAATTTTGTACTATAGTCCTTTGTTTTTAAACCACTCAATAAATTATAGAAAGCGTCCTTTGACGTTAGTTGAAATTTTGTTTTCTATAAAAGGATTATATGCATTGGGTTCAGTTTTATTTTTTGACTGTTTTTCTTATGATTAAAATATTAATTTTTTTTTAAATTATAAAAAGCAAAATAGTAATGAAATATTTCTTAAAAGACAATATTATATATATCTAATTTAGAACTTATTAATTAAAACAAATTTAATTAATAAGTTCTAAATTACATAGCAGTTTTTTTTTTTTTTAATTTGTAGTTTTAAATAAACTACTCTATATTTTATTACCCTTTCTAAATATAAAAAAATGTTTAATTTTTTAAAGGCGAAATATTGTAATTATAGACTAAAACTCTTTCAATAACTAAATCTGTAACATCTGTTTTTAAAGAGAAAAAAGTATACCGATTTTGTATACAACCACACACATATATATACATAAAGTAATATATATATATATATATATATATATATATAAATTTAAAAAGCAAATTTAAAAAAAATGTAAAGTAAAAAAAAAAAAGTATACATAATATATATAGCTGGTATCCTTTGTCTCTTTAAATATACGTTTTTATATACTTTTATGTATTTTTTATTATATTCTTTTTTTAAACCTTTATTGAATAGAAAAGTTTTCAGTACAAATTGGAAATTATCACGGAAATATTAGTTATTGATAGAGTTTTAGACTATTATTAAAAACGATTATCTTTTAAAAAGTTTAAATAAAATTTTATAATAAATGTTTTTAAGTTTAAAGAAATCAGAAGTAATCGCTTTGTTAAAAGTTATTAACTATTATTAAAAACTATTATTAAAACACTATATATATTATTATCACATAATATATATAGCTGGTTTCCTTTGTCTCTTTAAATATACGTTTTTATATATTTTTATGTATTTTTATTATATTCTTTTTAAACCTATACTGAATAGAAAAGTTTTCATTAAAATTGGAAATTATCACGGAAATATTAGTTATTGATAGAGTTTTAGACTATTATTAAAAACGATTATCTTTAAAAAAGTTTAAATAAAATTTTATAATACCTTTTTTTAAGTTTAAAAAGAAATCAGAAGTAATCGCTTTGTTAAAAGTTATAGCAATACTTTATTGAACTGAAAAAAAGTATAGAATATTTTTGATTCCTTTTATTCAGATTAGAAAAATCTGGTCTTGAAGATAGAATTCATATAGAAACCATTTTTATACTTACAAAAAAGTTGTATCGAAAATGGTGATTTAAAAGTTCTTTGTAAAGAATTTCCAAAAGGAATATTCAGCTATAGAAACTTTCAAAACTCCAATCTTGTACAAATCATCTTGGTATGTTACAAGTGGAATTTTAAATCCTAGTATAATATGCATTGCAGATATTGTAAAATATAATATATTGCAAATTTTAAAATCCTGCCGTATAAGTTATAAGAAAAATCAACAACATGTATATAAATTAATCTTTTTACAAATTAGCATTCTAAAATTAAAATAATTACCATTCTATATATATATATATATATATATATATGTCTGTGATGTTAGAATTTCTATTAAATAATAAGAATATGTTATACAAAAATCATGTGAGTGTAGAAAATGATGTAAACTCATGCACAAAATGACGTAAGAATGCTGCATGAAATAAGGTAAGTAAATCGCAATGTCTCAAAGGAAAAATTTCTTGTAGATAAAATTATTTCATTTTTATTTCAGATAAACAATTAATATAAAAAAAAAAATTTTAAAAGTCAATTCCTACTTTTTTTCACTGTATTGCAGAAAGTCCTTTATAAATAATTTTCATTCCTTTTTTAAATTTATCTGGCGCCATCTATTGGTGGATATATGCAACTCAAATCTAAAAAAAAACTAAAATTAATTACTTAAATTTAATCACTGAATTAATATTTGAAAAAACTGTATTAACATCCAGGTGTCATCCACTACAAGTTCAAAAATGTATTTGAACTTGAGTGGATGAATAAAAGTATTTTATGAACGATTGAAAATTTGAACAAGATATATATAGGGAGAGAATGAGCTAATAGTAGGAATTGAAAAACAATTAGCAGATTCATTGCTTTTTTTTTCTTTAATAAAAGTTTACAATCAGACAGATGTTAGATTAAGTATGAAATATAATGTCAAGGGAAGTTTAAGTTATTGTAAATTTTGAAATACTGTCGTATAAATTATGAGAAAAATCAACAACATGTATATAAATGAATCTTTCACAAAATAACATTCTAAAATTAAAATAATTACCTTTCTATTTTAAAAATACTAGATATTAAAAGCATAAACATTTACTTATGTTTACTTTATTTTTAATTTTTAATGATGGACGATTTTATAAATAATTTCTTTAACTTTTTTATTTGCATTTTACATTATTATTATTTTTTTTATTCATATTATCATTCTCCGTCTAACTTTAAATATTTTGTAAAGAAATGGTAATGAACCATAATATTTACTTACTAAAAATATAAGGTGCCTTAATTTAAATAAATTACAGATTTTAATCACACAATCCTAATTTTTAATTACAGATCCTTTTATATCCATGTATAAAATTATGACATTGCAGTTAATTATTAATTTTTATGTTGCGTTATGTTTTTATACTGAGCTTACGCATGATTTGTTTTTCTGGAACGAATATTTTTTTTACTTTCTAGATACAAAAGTCAAGATTATATAATCTTTACATCATAAAAGCTACTTTTTTTAAAGCATACGTGATTCTTTCATATATTGTCTTTATGGTTATTTTATGCAGTTCTTTATGATCTTTTTATTCATTATATTGCAGTTTTATGTATTTCTTGTATTTTATACGTTAGGCTCAAAACTTTACAATGGTGTTTAAAAGCCAGTTAAAAGATACAAAAGAATTTGAAAAAAAAAAAGATTTTGTGTTTACTATATTATTTGAATTGCCATGTCCCCAGTACTTGGATTATGACTCATTTATCACATTGAGGCACGATACTTTAATACACTCATGTCCATAAATTAAGGATAATGAAGTTCAGGCAAAGAAAGAGACAGAAGCAAAACAAATTTGACTTATTTGTAAAGTCTATTTATTAAACAAAAAGGTAAAAGAGCAAAAGATGCTATATGTTTGACATAATTAATAAAAATTGCGATTTTTACTCCCTGGAGCAAATTTCAAAAAAAGAACCTATTTACAAAAACAGTATAACATGGTTAGTATGATGGTTAATATGGAGTATGTCTCCCGGACGATGCAATACAGGCCTTACAACGCCTAGGCATGCTGAGTAACAAATTATCAATCTGATCTTGAGGAATATTACACCACTCATCAAGCAATGCCCTCCGAAGTTCCGGTTGACTAGTGGGAGAGGGTTGACGGGCTGCAATTCGTCGGCCAAGCATATCCCACACATGTTCTATTGGATTCAAGTCCTGTGAGTATGCTGGCCAATCCATACGAGTGATATTCTCAATTGAAGGAATTCGTCTACAATGTTTACACGGTGAGGACGGGCGTTGTCATCCATAAACAGAAATTCAGCACCACGGCGCCCCGAAACAAACGTACATGTTGTTCCAGAATGACATCCGATAGATGTGGCCTGTCATCGTTACACTCTGAACATGCAGGTCAGTTCTGGAACCAAGAATAATTCCTCCCTAAACGAGCCATCCTGCACCACCGTAACGGTGTCGTTCAATGGTGTTCTCTTGGTGGTAACGGGTACCTGGCGCTCTCCATATGAAAGTCCGACGAGAATCAGACTGCAAACTAAACCTGGACTCGTCAGAAAACATCACACCAGACACTGTTGCGGTGTTCACAATGCATGCTCTCTACTCCAGGTTAATCGCAGGCGACAGTGAGTTGCGGTAAGTGGAACACATCTGACAGGCCCTACGAGCATATAGACCAATGTGCCCTAAGCGTCTGTACACGGTCTGCCTTGAAACTGTCGTACCGGTAGCTGAAGAGAGCTGACGAGACAGGTCTGATGCTGTGCTCCGTCTGTTTTCTTTTGACAGTAACTGCTAAATACCGGTCCTCATTCGGCGTTGTAACTCGGGGGCGACCTGTGCTGTAACATCTACTCACATTACCATCATCTTGGAATCGTTGCCAAAGCCTGGAAATGACACTCTTGGGCGATTCCAAGTTCCTCGGATACTTCCAGCTGGGTACGTCCACATTCCAGTCGTCCGATAATTCTACCACGTAAAAAAATCCTCCAAATGCTTCCTTTGTGCCATAACTATGCGGTTATTGCACTGAAAGGCTTTTAAAGCGCTTGTGAACAATTTTACTTCTTTGCCACCATTCCTTATATACCCCTCTCTTACACTCTCGTCATTGTGACGTACTATCCGCGCCATCTGGTGGTTTCCTGTAATTTGCATATTCTTCTTCAAGATGTGTGTGATAATTCTTCAGGTGAAATTTTTATTTTAGAGTTCAATTTCTGTGTGATTCAGAATTATCCTTAATTTATGGACATGAGTGTATTATACAATGATTATTGGGTATGGTTTAGACGGCAGTAATACAGTAAGGACTTTCATTATGTGTACTATGTCGTCCAAAAGTAAGACCATTCCTGTGCACATGGCATTTCAATTTTTTTTTTTTTAGGTTAAATGCATTGTCCTTAACATCTGTGTTCAATTTGACATCAAAATATTCATTAGTGCTTGTGTTATGCCTGGTTTTGTGAGACGCTAAATCTGATTCAAGCACTAATGAATATTTTGGATTAAAATTTCCCACAGACAGTGCTAACAACCTAAAAAAGAAAAAAAAATTGAAATCCATAAGCCCAGGAAATTTAATTGAAAACTGGTCTTACTTTTGGACACAGTAGTATAATCGGATGTATCTTACATGATGGGTGCTCGTCAAAAGTTCTAATGTACAATGTGTGTATAATTAAAGTACCATTTTCAAAAGGCTGTAAAAATAAGAACCACTCCTCACAATGAGTTCAAATTTGAATTGAAGATACTTGAAGAAAGGGGAAAACGGTATAGCATCAAAAAAGTTCCAAAGTGTATTAATAGATGGCGCTGTAAGCGGCATAAAAAGAAAGGGAATTCGGTTCCCAGTGATATTGCGTATCGAGATGACAATGTATTTGGCATGAGTTGCATATTAAACCAAATGTAGTGTTCAATGTGCTTTATTGCTACGGTGTTTTGACACTGTTAGTGGAAAACCCATCCACCACGGCAAGGTTATACCAAATTTTATGGGAAAAATCGGAGGGAACTTTTTTTTTAACCTTTTTTGATGCCATACTGTTTTCCCTTCTTCAAGTATCTTCAGTTCAAATTTGAACTCATTGCGACGGGTGTTTCTTTTTACAGTATTTTGAAAGTAAGGACTTTAATTATAATCACCCTGTACATAATTTGGATATTTGAACGAAATGTCTCTTCAAACACAGTTTAATTGAAAGGCCAAATTGTTATGGAGATTATTTCGTTGAAATTATGCTTAATTTATTGCCATGCATCATGCTTATTGCCTTAAATAGAGCGTCATCGCTAAACAAGAATGTTCCAAAAATTATTAATTTCAACTTACATGGTAATTTGCAGAAGAAGTTCATTTTTAAAACATTCGAGATTAAACTAATATATTATGATTGATGGAATTTATTTTATATAGACATTATAATTAGACATAAGGTTGCCATGAAACGAAAATTTAAAAAGGAAATAATTATAAACATAAAGAAATTGAACCATTATAAGACATTAGTCCCATAACAAGCGTTTGATATTAGGAAATCCTTGTACAATAAAGTGAGGCATAAGTTTGGGTTGGATGTAGGTTGTAGACGTGTTGGTTGGGTTAAATTCATGTAGAGAAATTCACATCAACGTTTTCACTGCCGGTTATGTGAGGATGAGTTACTATTTATTGTCACGCCGCCGAATTTTTTTCCCTCTAGAAGGTGACTTATTTTTTTATAACGAATAGGATAAAAAATAAGTAATAAAACGTGTAAATTCTACTGATGACTAGTAATATTTAGGCTCCCTTTCGTGACAGAAAATTTTGACTATGCGACAGCTTGTGACAGACATTAGAGTAAAAGTTATTTTCTAAATACATCAGGCGCTGGAGCGTGATATGTAAAAAATGAAACAGAATAACAAAAATAAGTGACGAAATGCATAATTTTTGTATTATATTTTATCCCCTTTTTAACTCATACAAATATATAATATTAATGAATTATTATAAGTTACAATGATATTATTACTGCAAACCTTGGGGAGAAATGAATTCTTCATCTCTGTCAAAACTAACATTACTCGGGTGTTCGCTCGACAGATTCAGACAACGAATTCGCAATTTCATCATCTATTAATCAGCGTCCAAAAAAGAGTACGAGTCGAGTCACGTCAACCCCAAGGCGATCAAGCTCCGAGGGTTTCTATTTGACCTCAAGAAACAAGCTTTTTTTTTTTCTACTTACTACACCACCATTACTATGCCTATGATTCCCCTTTACGGTTTGGGAATGATGTGGATGAGAAGTCTGATTGGGCTCTGTGATGTCTACGGTCATATGGGACTACTGCTAAAAAGTGGATTCCGAACCATTACAAACATCCACGGCACAGTCGGGATTCGAACCCGAAACCTGTGGTATCAGTGCCAGAGCGCTAGCCTCTATAAGAAATAATAATATATAAATTAAATAATTAATTCCAAAAAGAATTTGGAATAAAATAAATATAAAATTTGGTACATAATTTCGAAAATTCTAGAATGTTATTTAAATAAAACTATTTATTTACTTAAAAAGGTTTCACAAATTATACAAACTGTACAATCGTTTCAGAAATGAACTTTAAAATTGACTGTCATTGAAAATTAAGTCTTAAGAAGTAAAAAAAAAAGATGCAAATATGAATTTCAGTGAAAAAAAATATCCAATTTGAAATTAAAAATGAAAGGAAAATTTAAGCTAATTGTCTGAAACAAAATTTCTAAATTCCTCAAATCATTTTCATGTTTTGCTTGTTTTCAAACATTTAAATGTGATCTAATTCTAAGCATTGTATACACAAATTATAAGATAAAATGCTTTTTGTCAAAAGAACTGAAAATAAACCCCTCAACAAAATAATTTCAAATTAAAACATTAAATTTGATTAAATTTGTTTATTAATAACTGGAAATAAACCACCCAAAATAATTGCAGATTAAAAAAAAATTAAATTCGATGTAAGCATTTGTATTTTTTCAAGAAATATTAGCGAAATAAGTACAAATTCTTTTAGGACAACATTCCAAAATTCCCTGCGATTAATTCGCTGATGTCTTCAAAGCTAAATCTTTAGCAAGTTAAAAATTTACATTCATCAACTATTTTATAATAAATTCACTTTCTATTTTCTTCTTTTCCAGTAAACAATTTTTCAAATACTAACATTTATTTTTTGCCGATAAAATAAATAAATCTTCAACTGTTCATGAGAAACGCAAAAGAAAATTTTAAACAAATCGAAATTCGACCTAAAAATAAAATAAATTATCGCATTAGCATTTAATAGGATGCATGTTTTTAGAAAAATATTATAAAGATTAGGGAGAAGGAAAAAAATATATAGAAACTGGGTTTTCAGAAATAAAAACTTTTGCCCAGTTATTTGAGTACATCTCATCTTGTAGAATGCGCAGGAAAAAGTTTTGAAAAATATTTTCAATCTTACGTTCTCTCATTTTATTTTTACTCTTCTGTGATCAACGTTAGGTAATCTGAACTTTTCTCTAAATTCCTTTGCTTCTGAATTTTATCTTTCAAAATGTTCTCTAACATGTTTTTATCGATACTCATTTAAGCCAAAAAACATTATTTCAATAAGTAGAAGGAAAAGAAAAAACATATTTCAATCCTTTTAAGTTTTTAAAAATGCTCTTGAAGATTTTGCATGAGAAACAGAAGTTGAATTACTCCAATTTAAGATTCAAGAATAAAAAAGTTGAGTGAAAAAAAATTACTATTCATTATCGTTGTTTAAAATTTTATTCTTCGTAGGTCTATTCTGAAGGCCTTTGATGTACTTTTTCTTCGCCGAACTGCCTTAATTCAATTTATATTAAGGCCCGTTTTCAAGCTCGGTGAAGTATTGACTCTTTACTTCGAAAATCATAAATAATGAAAAGTTACAACGCCTTAAAATAAACTGCAACGAAAAAATAACATTAACGGGTGATATATATAATACAAAACTCTTTCTGCTCTCGCCTTGGGAAGCGTTTTGCTCAATGTTTTCTTACAAAACTCGTTTCTACAGAGTCTTTATGTATATTTTATTCACCTTCTTTTCGGTACAGACAGTTTTTGAAAATCTTATAAATTTCTCGACAGTTTACACTAAGGGACTGTATGAATTTTACTGGCAAGTATGTTTATTTTGTGTTTTATATGATTTACATTATATATATATTTTATACAGCAGAATACGGAATACGTTGTCCTAACAAAAATAAATAAATAAATAAATTGTAGAAAATTATACATACAGGAATATATTTTGCATGTTCCTGCATTTTTTTAATTTTCATCAAATAGATGTATATATACACACAGAACCCGGAATACGTTGTCCTGCCAAAAGGAAAATAATAAATTGTAGAAAATTGCATATAGCGAATATATTCTCCATGTTACAAACACATATGCAGATTATTTTCATGGATATCGTTTAACAGGTAATAAGATGAAATGCTGAAGCACCGTCTGGTGGCAAGTAAAACAGATGGCAAAACTGGTGGCAAGCAACAATAAAGTGGATAGCGCGAAAAATTTTTCCACACAATTCATATTATTGACAATTTTCATTACGATTACCGACGTTACTCCTTAGCAGATGAAGATAATGCACTACAGACGCGGAGTAACAGTACCCCTCTGCGATCAAGTTAGACAGCGAGCCACTACAAATATCCATGCCACTGCCGGACCAAAAATGGTAAAGTGCCAGAGCGATAGTCACTCGTCCATTCGTTCTAAAATTATGATCATAAAATTCAAAAAAAAATATATAATATCTGAAAATGCTCACTTTTAAATAAGTTTTTCCTTCCATATTGGTTAAGAATTCTCTTTTAAACTGAAAATGGGTTAAACAGTGAGTACTAGTTGAAGTAATTAAAAGGATTTAAGCCTCTCAAAAAACGACAGTGCATTATCACAATCAATAAAAACCTGAGCAGATGCTAATGAAATGCAAACACTGCAATCAAATAACATTCCGATTTCTTAACAGCTAGGGGTGAGAATACAAATGTGATAGAGCGTAAGAAAAGCAAACATTAAGTGAAACAAGCAATTAGGTGAAAAGGAACAAAGACGAACAAAAAAAGAAAGAAGAAAAAGTGAATAAAAAAAAAAGAAATTATACAATCACTTAAGAAAGAATTTCTTAGCACTGTAGGATTTTATTTGCTGAGATAAAATAGAAAGAGCAGCACTAAAAAAACAATGATGCTTTGGAGATAGATCTATAATGTTAAATTACTTTTGTTTAATATAATAGAATAGAGTGGACGAGATCATTATGTTTAGTAATGTCAAAATGATTACCTGGCAATTTAGTTTTAGATTAACGACGAAACTTTAAGTAGAAGAATTTGTATTCTTTTTTTTTTGGAATGGAAGAAATTTATTTTAAATACAAACGAATGTTAATTAGTGTTAGATACTTTGTGCAAAACTATTATTGTTTGACTTAACTAATTATACTGAATATGCACAATAACGTCTGATGCTCAGCAGAAAATTTGTTTCATATATATTTTGAGAAATGAGGTTTGGTTGATTGAAAATTCTTATAAAGTAATAAAAAACTGCTTTCATGCTTTTTTAATATACTTTAACTATTTTAAATTGAAGATTTTTTATTTTCTGATGTAAAACTAATTTTCATATTTTTTTATTGATAAATTATTTTTTTCCAAAATTAATTTTTTTTAAATTTAAATTCTGCTTCTTCAATGGCACCACAGCCCCATGGTGGTCTAAGGCTGTCTACCTACTGGTAGATTCCAAAATACAAGGGAGTCCTGATTGCTAATTGATTGCACTCTGGCAATGGGTACAACAGGTTTCAGGTTCAAATCGTTGCGGTTAGAATGGATGTTTGTTAGTGGTTCGGAATCCTCGTTAAACTGTAGTCCCGGTCTAATACGCCTAAAGTGTGCACAATACTATAGTAGAGAGACAAACCAAACAAATTCCTTCTTGCGTCTCGGGGCCAAGTGGAAGTCTCTACCTGGCTATCATTTTCTATCAGGCTTCTGTTGTGCTCCATCAACAGAAACTGTCCATTTAATTCCATCCATGAGTATACAACTCATGGAGTGTCCGTCATGGCAAATGCCGGACACTGACGATTTGCACACCAACAGCAACATGCATATAACAAAAAAAAAAATCCACGGTAGTTAAACATTCTTTTAAGTCCACAGAATCCAATATTTAAATACATTAAAATCTGAAAATTCTCACTTTTAAATAACTTCAGCCTTACATTTTATTTAAGAATTATCTTTCAACTGATAATGAATTAAACATTGCGTATTCAGTTGAACATAATTAAAAAGGATTTAAGCGTCTCCTAAAAAACGACAGTGCATTATCACAATCAATAAAACTTGAGCAGAGGCTAATGAAATGCAAACACGGCAATCAAATAACATTCCGATTTCTTAACAGCAAGGGATGAGAATACAAAAGTGATAGAGCGTAACGAAAGGAAGCATTAAGTGAAACAAGCAAATTAGGCGAAACGGAACAAAAAGACGGATAAAAAAAAAAGTGAACCGAAAGCAATTTAAACAATCACTTAACAGAGAATTTCTTAGCACTGGAGGTTTTTATTTGCTGAAATAAAATAGAAAGAGCAACACAAAAAAAAAAAGAGAGCAACAAAAAAAATGCAATGATGTGATGGCGATAGATTTCTAATGTTAAATTACTTTTGTTTAAAATAATAGAATAGAGTGAACGAGATCACTATTATGTCCAGTACTGTAAAATGATTATTTGCGATTTAGTTTTAGATCAACAACGGAAACTTTAATTAGAAGAATTTTTTTATTCTTTCTTGGAATGGAAGAAATTCATTTGAATAACAAACGAATGTTAATTAGTGTTAGATTGTTTTGAGCAAAACTATTATTATTTAACTTAACTAATTATACTGAATATGTACAATAACGTCTGAGGCTCGCAGAAAAATTTGTTTCATAAATATTTTGAGAAATGAGGTTTTTGTAGATTGAACTTGATGAATTCTTTGAGTAATGCATTTATATTCCATTTTAATCATGATATTTTTATTTTACTATCCCTATTTCTAAATTGAAGATTTTTATTTTCTGATGTAAGACTAACTGCTATAATTTTCATATTTTTTTTTATTGAAAAACATACATAAATTGTTTTTACTTTTTAAAATTTAAATACTTTTTCTTTTTTTTTTTTCAATGGAGCAACGAGCGGCCTGATGGCCAATTAGCTAGAGCTCTGGACATTGGTACCATGGGCTTCAGGTTCCAATCCTGGCGGCAATTAAACTGTTATATTGTTTGTTATTGCTTCGGATTCCACGCTAAACTGTATGTCTTGGACCAATTAGCCCAAAGTGTGCAAAAATGAACATAGAGCGACAAACCATCCGGCTCGATGTGGCAACAGCCCCACAACTATCCAATGACGTCTGCTGAATAGCAAATCCCAAAACAGTTATTTTTTTTTTTTCTTATTTTTTTTTTTAATGAGGAAAGGTTATCAGCCTACGCCCAAAGTTCTACGATTATATTAGACAGACAGATACGGTTTTAAAGTGGATTTCGGACCACTATAAGCCTCTATGGCCGGGGCTCCACACGACAGATGTGACATCAAGCCATTCGATCACAAAGACTTGTATTAAATTATTGATATATATTTTAATAGTAAAACGCTTCAAAGTAATACAAAAAGTCTAAAAAATAAGTCATTAATTTATTTATGATTACTTGTATGAATCAGTATTGGTATGATTTAAATGGTATGATATGGATGTAATTGGTAAGAAGACATGAATTGAATGAAAGTTTAATTTCAATCATATGAATCAAATCTAATCAATCAAATTTAATTTTAACTAAATAAAATCTTAAGATTTGCCCCAGAAAATAAGAAGGATATGAATTTCAAAATTTCATTAATTAATTATTTTTAAATCCATTATTAACTATATGAACATGATGTTTCTTTGGTATGAAGTTCAATATGTCCGAAAAAAATATGCAAATTAAAAAATTAAATTTATAGCTTTTATTTAAAACATTTATTAACGTCCTAGCGAAGCACAAATTTTCATGGCTCAGTAAAACTGTCCACGCATCGGAAACTTTTTTTTCAGGTAATAAATTAATTGTGATACCAAAAAGTTACTTCACTCTTCGTTAACTTCTCATGTGACTCAATAATATCCATACATATCAGTCAGAGAAAAGAAAAACGATAAAAAAATTCAGTAGTTGAAACAAAGTAGTCAACTAAATAGTCACCATGCGAGTGAATAAGATTGAACAGGCATGTTCTGTTTTCCAGAGATACGATACTAAACGATACAGTTATTCTCGATATACAACAATTTGCATGTATTTACTTGCCAAACTAATTGTTCAAATAATACTAGAAACATGTTACGTTTGTTGTGATAAATGACTTCAGCAATAATATAATGTGGTATTATGTATAATATATGTGCATTTTATATGTGTATAAAATTTAACTTAATGCTGTTTTATTAATAAAAATATTGTCATAAACAGTACAGATATATAATATAGCATCTACAATAATAGTAATTATCTCAAACAGTTAGCAATATTTTTACACTTGTAATATATTCATATACACTGAAGTGACAAAAAAAGTCATGGGATAGCAATATGCAAATTTTCAGATGGCAGTAGCATCGCGTAGAACAGGTATAAATGCGCAGTGCTTTCGCAGAGCTTTCATTTCTGTTCAAGTTATTCACGTGAAGAGGTTTTGACGTGATGATGACCGCACAAACGGGAATTAACAAACTTTGAACGTGGAATGTTAGTTGGAGCTAGACGCTTGGGTCATGTCATTTCGGAAATCGTTAGGAATTCCAACATTCCCAGATCCACTGTGTCAGAGAGTGTGCCGAGAGTATGAAATTTCAGGCATAACATCCCACCATGGACAGCGCAGTGGTCGACCGCCTCGCACTTAACGACCGAGACCGGCGACGTCTGCAAAAAGTCTTAAATTCTAACAGACAAGCAACACTGCGTCAAATAACCGCAGAAATCAATGTGGGACGTACAAGGACTTGTCTGTTAGAACTGTGCGGAGAAATTTGGCTTTCTTTGGGCTATTCCAGCAGAAGACCGACTCGAGTGCCTTTACTGACAGAATGACATCGCTTGCAGCGACTCGTGGGCACGTGAGCATATCGGTTGGTCCCTAGATGAATGGAAAACCGTGGCCTGATCCGATGAATCACGATTTCAGCTGATAAGAGCTGATGGTAGGGTTTGAGTGTGGCGCAGACCCCACGAAGCCATGGACCCAAACTGTTCAGCAAGGCACTGTTCAAGCTGGTGGTGGCTCCGCAATGGTGTGGGCTGTTTTTTTTCATGGCATGGACTTGGTCCTCTGGTGCGACTGACCGAACATTGACTGGAAATGCTTATGTTCAGCTACGGAGATCACTTGCAGCCATCTTCATGGACTTCATGTGCCCAAACAACGATGGGATTTTTATGGATGACAATGCGCCAGGTCACCGGGCCACAACTGTTCGCGATTGGTTTGAAGAACATTCTGGACAATTCCAATGAATGATCTGGCCACCTAGATCGCCTGACATGAATCCCATCGAGCATTTATAGGACATCATCGAGAGGTCTCTTCGTGCCCAAAATCCTGCACCATCAACGCTTTCACAATTATGGACGTCTATCGAGACAGCATGGCTCAATATTCCTGCAGAAGACTTCCAACGACTTGTTGAGTCCATGCCATGTCGAGTTGCTGACTGCCGGGCGAAAGGAGGGCCGACACTATATTAAGAGGTATCCCATGACTTTTGTCACTTCAGTGTATACCATGTGTTAAATATAAAAGTTAGTTGATTGTCCCTGTTAACATTATAATGCATTCATTTTACAACATAAGTAAGTACAAATATTTAATGCAATGTTTATATTTATTTAAATTGCATTGCGTAAATATGTTATAGGAATACATTGTAAACATTTTAATTTTAACATACATAGGTTAGTAAAAGTTAAGTATAATTCTCTAATAAACTCTTAGACTACAGTATGTAATACGTATATATTATACATAAGGGATTTTAAAGTATTGACTCAATTTAAATACAACCTCCACCCAATTAAGTACATATAATATTAGATTCATTTACAATTTATTGACCTGAGTATATTTAAAACAAGTACATATTTAATAGAACTATCTTAAAAATCGCGTGATATCGCATTATTTTTTTTTATTGTTGAAGTTATGTTTTAATTATTAAAGTTAAAGTTTTGAGGTTTACCATGCTGTGATATTTAAAATATTTCAATTCAAATATGAATGTGTGTAGTAAATGTGTAATTATTAATCCTTAATAAATTATTTAAAATACGTGTTAAATTGGTATTTGGTTATAGTTGATTGAACAAGTTTCGTCGAGTTAAGTATTTGAATAGCTTTAGGTATAAAATAAATTTATAATTAGTTTTATCGCTGTAATAAATTATGATTGTTTTTGTTAAGATTTTGAGAGGCGATATTTTAGATAAATAGTACTAGTTACGTGGTTAGATGATACTTAAATATTAATAATAATTAACTTTATGATATTATTTTGATAATATTTAATCTTTTTAATATCCTATTTAATGCACTATTTCATAAGTTTTATAGCGATTCCCGTAAGTTTGATGTAATATTTTATGCCATATATCCTTGTTTAAGTAGGTTGTTGTGTTAATGTACAAAATTATGAGTTTTATAACGTATAAAGTTTTAAATAATTTAGATAAGCAGATATTAATATTAAAGCTTTCTGTGATGACATTGTTTGGTTCTATACTCCACAGGAAATGTCTTCCTCAGGATGTATGAGGTTTAGAAATTAACTTTTCGTTCATATACTCTTAAAGTTCACACGAGGCATTTGGGTCTTGGTTTTTCCTTTACACTATAGGCAGGTTTACTTCTCTTAATCAAAGTACACTAATGAAATTTTTTTAATTATAAGTTATAAATGTGATTAAAATTGTCATTTCTCTAATACATAGAATTAAAAAAAATGGACTATAAATTAATGCAAAGAAAATGCTCAGTTTAATATTGGCTTTCTCTTTCTTTTTTTTTTCAATTCCATCTATTAACTCACACTCTCTCTATATATATTTTGTTGAAATTTCCAGTCGTTAATGAAAGACTTTTTTTCATCCACTCAAGTTCAAATACTTTTTTTTTTTTAACTTTATGAATTAATTTTTTTGAATGTATTTATATAACATATTTAGCAATGCATTTTCATAAATTTAAACTTTGCATTAAATATTTGCATTTACTTATGTTATAAAAATGAATGCTTTATAATGTCATAGTGGAGGAACACTTAATTCAGTAATTAAATTTAATTAATTCATTTAATTTTTTTAGATTTAAGATTTGCATATATCTACCAATTATCAGTTTATTAGTTAATTTCTCTTTCAGACCACATCCATCTCGTCGAAATTGTTACCAAATATCAGTAATTATAGGTAAATAACAGATTCTAGACATTAGAAGAAGCATGTACTTCAAAAACGTCCATATACAAATGTTTAATTATGAATTTAGGCTAATTTGGCATATTTGGAGTATAGCATTTGTAAGAACTTAATGACCAGCTATCAGTTAAAAATGTAAAAGTATTAGGTTCTACGATTTAACTACTTTTATTTTATAGAATAATTGCGCTGTTGCGCTTCAGAACTGCTTCTATAGCAGCAATTCGAACTTCGTGCCAATCAGAGAGAAGTGATACATCAATCGATAACAAATTCATTAATTGGGGACCTCTCCCCGAGCCAGACGCCTTTGTAACGCTCATTTTGACTAACTCTAAATCCCTGCACATAGTTAGTTGAGTTAAGCTCATGGTGCACTGAGTGGGAGATCTGTTGTATACTCAGTTGAGAACCATTTCAGGCTTGGTATCATTGACGGTCGCATCTGGTTAAAAAGGAGACCAGGAGAACTATCATAGCCAGTTGGTCGGCATCGTACATACACTGATCCTTTACCAGTGTATGGTGTAGGTTCGTGTAAAGAAGCAATTTAGTGACAAGTACCGTGACAGCATGAGTACTCCCATGCATATATATACATGCATATATATATATTCAACATTAGTGCCCTTGTCATAGTGTTATAATCATCAATATTATAAACTTTTGTAAATGAAGGGAATTGTAAAAATAATGCATATAAAATGTTGTACGGGTAGTATTTTTTCTGTTTCACAAAAAAAAAATAACCATATAGTTATAAAGTATATACACAAAACTTTGACTTTTCTTTTGAACTATTTAGGCGGTCGTTCATTTCACGCAAGAAGTTACTGTGTTTTCCACAATAATGTGACATAGATTCAGCTGAAGACTTTACGCCTCATTTGCCAACAATGAACAAAATACACAAAGGTGCGCAGTAAAACAGTGAAATAGGTGACAACAGTGAAATAGGTGACAACAGTGAAATAGGTGACAACAGTGAAAAAGGTGCGCATACAGAATGTACTGAAACTACTTATTTTATAGAATAATTTATATGAACCCTTTCTTAAAAAACTTCTCCAAGTTTAAATATCCTAAAAAAAAAATTTCATGAAAATAGTTGAATGTTCCAAAATTCAATTTACCACCAAACTTTAGTCAGCTTGTCATCTGGAAGACTGCTTATGGGGATACGGAAATTACATGTTCAGCTCTCACAACGTTCAACATTTACTACTACTTATAACTCCTTAAAAATCGGTCCCTAATTTCGCTTAATTTTTAATTTTAATTCATTAAAAATTTGTATACCTTTTGTTTCTCATTTTTTTACCTTAATATATTTTTTTAACTTAACTATTTTGAGTAAATTTTTCATTTTGAAAATTTACTTTTTAACTACTATTATTTTAATTAGTCTTTGTGAAATTGCTATTCGGTATTATAATTAAGATGGAAAGCTAAGGAGCGTTGCCCCATGGATACTCCATAATCAGTACACCAGTTTCCAGATGAGTTTCTTATATAGAATTTAATTTAGATCAAATTTACCCTTATTAAATATTTTCTTCCTCGTTTTCTTATGCACCGTTCTCTGCTTCCTCAACTCGCTTATCTTATAACTTTCAAATTTCGTTGGTTTTTTATTTACTTCTGCAAACCTCTTAGATAATTTGTGACCCACGAAAACATGTGCAAAAATTTCAGCCTGTCAAAAAAGCACATAAAATATACCTGATTTCTGTTAATAATATTTATGTATCGAGTTATCCATACAGGATTTCATAAATTTATTAAAAGACAAATTAGTGAAAAAGGAGCTTACAAAAAATTAAACGATGTATTTAAGATTAAGGCATCCCCTTTGACTTTTTACATATATTTCTGCTTGCATGAACAGCATTTACCGCGTATAGCACATGGAAGATGATGGTACTCACTTCCTCTTGCAGCATATGTTGCTGTACATTACCATGAAGATGGTATTTTTGATTTTTGCGCATCCATAGCTGTGTCACGTGAAGATGGTACTCTCGATTTTCTGCATCGTCTCGCTAGTAGTACATGAAGGACGGTACGACTATTGCACATTCGTAGCACATTTGGTGAAGATGTCATAAGAGACCTGGTGGTTTAGATTAACGCGTGTCCGTAAAATGTCAATGGCACGAAATCTTAATAACATAATCCTGAATACCTAGAACACCGACAGATACCATCCTTGCCCATATTTCTTTCATGTTAAGTTTATGCTGTTAAAGATCGTGCTCTGAACAGAGGTACAGTGCAGGATTTCGATCTCTAAAGTATAGTACAATGAGATATTTGATTATTGTCAGCATCGCTGAAGGGCTATCGACACTGCAACACATGTGTTAGAATGACCTGGCAACTCAAAATCGAGTGCCATGGCTGATACATTATCTATGTAAACACCATTGTAGCCTACATATAGAAACACTATAAATATTGAAATTGAAAATGAAGAAACAAACATTATATATATGCCTACATAATTTTCATTAGAGGCCTCTTTTGGACTTGAATTGCATTACGTATATTTCCTTGTTACTGTAGAGACTTTCTGGTGATGTTTCTGTGGCATTACTTTCGCTTTACTTATCTAACATGTAAATGAAATTGTAGCTTCGTGCAGGTGCATTTTAATTTTTCTGTAGAGAAATAACAGCTGTGCTGAAATTTTTCCCTCGGAAAATTACCAGACAAATCTCTCCGTAGAGACATAATAACATAATACAATATTAAAAATAAACTACGAATGCTCTGCACACCAGTATATCACTTACTACTTTCTGACGTTATGTTAAAAA
>BPLR01019950.1:0-22316 GCA_021605095.1 Caerostris extrusa
ATGTCTACATACCAGAAAATTTAGACTGTTTTTGTAGATTCAAACTAAACTAAGCGGTAGACGGATATGATAAAAAAGAAATATGTGCGAGGAAAATATCTACTGACCATATGATATCTTACCTTATACGTTCTTGTCATATGACGCTTGCTAAAACTACCGAGTAAGAAAAGGCTCTTCCTGTTATCTGTGATTTAAAGCCTCGCTGTGGTGCCTCACGGCTCGAGAATGTCGAAGCTTGTTTTGTCGTCCCCTGCCGCGTATAGGAGATGTTCCATACAGTCTTTTGCATTTCGTTAGCCCCTATCTAATCTAAGTTCCTTCCAAATTTTTCCCTTATCTGTTGCTTTAAGGTTCTGCATTTTTCCTATTAGATTGATAGGAGAGTCGAGTACCTGCTCAGTATTCAGATATAATAAAACAATGTATCACAGAATTAACAGAAATTTAAAAAATTAAAGAACAGTTAATAGGAGGGAAAGAAGTTAAAAAAAAAAAAGTTAAGGGGAGGGGAACTAACTAGGAGGTGACAAAAATAAGCAATATCAAAATACATAAATGTCCAATAGAAGCATATAAATACGTAAATACATAGCAGACATATAACGGAAATAAATAGAAAAATATAGATATATTATCATAAAAATAAAATAACTTTAAGGAAACAGAAAACATGCCGGCACCATTTGAAACTGAAGATCGGAAGTAAAGTTTGTTAATGCAGGGTAGAGTTTGATGTTTTCAGAAATGGAATTTTTTCATCTTTTTTCACATAGTTTCGCAGTACTCACTGCCAAGGTAGAGGAGAGGACGATGGGAGATTTCTTGCAACTGGACAGTAGTATTGCAGACGGGTCATAGAATTAGGGAGGTTTGAGGTCATGATTCCATCCCGTTGTGTAATATGGATAATGATATTTACCTTCATTATGGGCGAAGAAGAGTTGAGCTTTAATTAAATTATTTTCATGGTTCTTGATATTTAGAAACAACTTTCTTGAAAGCTTCACAATATGCATGTCTATTGATTTTATTTGTAGGTCATGATGCAGCACGTCATTTTTGAATGAACCAGGGAGCTCCCGTAATTATTTCTAAGAATTTTATATAGGATAACTTGGATTTTGTTTCTGTTTTGTTTTTGCAGCAAGGCCCCAGATGGGTGCTGAATAAGTCAGGATAGGTCTAAGGACTTGTTTGTATAAAATGAGTTTGTTTTGTAAAGATAAAGTAGAATATTTTCCTATTAACGGCAAACTAAGATGTAATTTGTTCCAGCATTTTGTCTTTACGGTGTGGAGATGTATCTAGAATGTTAATTTGCTGCCGAGAATTAGGCCAAGATATTTGACTAATTCTAACGGATCGTCAAACAGGAAAATGACATTTTTTCACAAGGTCCCAATAGTTGTTTTTATGTGTGCAGTAAAAGATTTTTATTTTTATTATAAATTAAAGTAAATTTGATTTACAAACGTAAAATACGAAATAGTTAATTTTTTGTTTTATAAAAAACCATTCATATTTATGTTTGTTAAGAAAAATGTTCGTAAACGAAGATTTTTATCAAAGAAAAGAAAATGGTGAAAGAATTCCAAAATATTTCTCGTTTAGTATATTTTATATTATAAATAAATGAACTTAAAACTCGCGTAGTTAAAAATTCATTCGATTCATTTCGATTTTTGAGATAATAAAATAAACATTAAAATTTTGCAATTAAAATTTGTCGAAATTAAAAGAACTCTAATAAATATTTTCATTTAGAAGAAATATTTTCTAAATTATAATAGCAAAGAATAATAAATTATAAATAAATATTAAAAATTATAAATATATATGTGTGTGTGTGTGTGTGTGTGTGTGTGTGTGTGTGTGTGTGTGTGTGTGTGTGTGATGTATTATAAATGTATACATTTATTATAGCAGATATTATAAGTTTATTTGCAAAATTAATGGTCCTACTTAAAATTGTGTTGTTTCTTATCTCACTTGGCCTACAGCAACATATAGATCAAGTCCATGAACTCGTGTGGTCATGATAAAGGGTTAAAAATGCAGCTTCTTTTTGTCCATGCGGCACAAAGACATGGGGCACCTAAACCAGTTATATCCCCGAATACTGGGTACCCATTTTAGTTGCCTTTTACGACATGCATGGGCTACAGTGGGGCTATTCTAACCAGGACCCACACGGGGAACTTAAAATTGTAAATGTTTTAACTCACGAAGACGAAAAATTTTTTTCTCTCCTCTTCTTTTATCATAGTTAACAGTCAAAATTATCTAATTCTAAATCTTGGACTTTGGGAGGAGAAAATCGTCAAAATTCAATCCATACTGATTCCCGCTCTATACCAGAAATGGGCAAACTTTTCGATCGCGGGCTAAAAATCGTAAAAAAAAAAAAAAAATTTGGCGGGCCAAGATATAATTTTCTTTCAGGCATCGGAGGGTGCTGTAGCAATTTACAGAACTGTGATGAAAACGGTTGCACGAATAACATTGGGTGGTGCCAGGTCGTCTATTAAATTTTTCTATTTTTACGGTAAGATAGGAGAACGTGGAAAGACCAAAAATCTTTTCATTTTATTTTGTGCGAGGTAGTAGTTTTTGTTTTTAGGTTAGTAAGTTGAGTAACTTTAGAGTTTTTGAAATTGAGGTCCGACAGTTCTTGCTCGATTTCCGTTGCTGGAGTATTTCGGGGAAGACCTTTGATTACTGCTTTAATAGGTCTTTCATTACGGGGGTAATTAGAAAAAGTCCATTTTGTTAGTTTGTAGGAATTTAGTGACCTTGCGGTGCTCATCAAAGTCTTTAGCAAAATTTGAAAACTCTCCGAGAGAGTGATTTAAATATCATTGAAGGAGTCCTTGATGAATTTAAGTTGCGTTTGGTGGATCATGATGGGAGGGATTTTGAGCCTGCGGCAGAGGGGGTGTCGGGTTCAGTTAGTTTTCAAGATTCGCGAATTTATTAGACATAGTAATAGTAATAATAATAATAGTAATTAACAATGTTGCGTTTAGAGGGAAGTTGAAAATCTATCTTCGGCAGTCGCGCGCTTCAGTGGATTTTGCTTAGAAAGAGAATTAAGTTTAGAATTACTATGAGAAGTTGAAGGAGAATAGTGCATATTACAAGTTTTAATAGGGCAAGATCCAAGAAGTCTTGCCTTGTGAAGATGGCATGAGATTTTGCTTTCGACCAAGTCCATAGCGTTCTTCAAAGTTTCAGCCATTCCCGGTGTTTGAAGAGTAGACTTCAGGCTTGCGCATATCTTGTAATGAGGCCAGTTCTTCTTGGTCGTTCGAAAGATCAGCTTGAATATTTTGCAAAGAGCTTACACACCTCTTCGGATGATTGAACACGTTGGCTACTACGCTCGGGAGACTCCGGCGACAGCCGGCCCTGAAAAGGGCTCAGACTACCCTCTGCTGTGACTTCCATCGCGTCATCCATCCTTCTGATCGATCGATTGATTGGATGAGAGTTGAATATTATTTATGTAGAGATTGAAGAGAAACGCACCCATCAGGGAGCTCTGGGGCAGGCCTGCATTGACACGCCTCTGTGTAGAAAAATAATTATAGATTTTTAACCGCGAATGACCTATTGTTGAGATACGATTTAATTGAAAAAGTGAAAAATTATAAGCATGTAATTTGTGTATCAGACCATCGACCCAGACCCTGTCGAAAGCTTTGGCAACATCAAGGAAAACGACTGCTGTTAGCAGTTTATTGAATAGACCCACAGAGATCAGTACCGTTAATCTGAGAAGTTGGTGAGTAGTACTTAGTTTTGGGGAGAAACCAAAGTGATGGGGGGGGGATCATGATAGAGTGTTTATTAAGATGTGCTTTAATTTTTCTAAGAATAATGAATTCTGTTAACTTACTTAAGGTGGATAGAAGGGAGATAGGACGTAATTTGTGGGATAAGAAGGATCTTTTCCGGCTTCAGGAAAGGAAGAATTATGGCTTTCTTCCAGATGGAGGGAAGTAAGTTAGTTTGAAAATGCGTCAATTAATTTGGTTATGCTTGAAATAAAGGGAAGATTTTTTTAACATTTTATTTGTGATATTATCAGCACCGGGAGCTTTATTAATTTTAAGGTTAGAAATATAATCATAAATATAGGAAATTTTAGTAGAGGTAACTTTATGGGGATAGGGGATAAAATTTATATTATGTATAGAATTACTGACAGTAAAGTTAGTATGAGGATTAGATAAATTATTTAGTTGGAATTGACTCTGGAGACTATCCGCAAGAATTTCAACTTTGTCTTCATATTTTGTAACAGGAGTCGAGTTCGGAAGGGTTAAGTGTGTTTACATTCTTCTTCTTACTTTTTAATTGATTTGTCGCTCGTCAGATGGAGCCATCAGAAACGTCCAGTGTCTGTAGACGATTGGTCCAAGTATTTTGTGAATAGCTTGCGAAGCCTGGCTTGCGCTCTGTTGTAAATAGATTTCGTGGAGTAATCACGATGAAACTGCCAATTTTTTTCGTGCTCTATTGCGTTCTCTCGTTATCGTTTTAATAGGTGGGGGGATGAAGTTTATATTATTCATTTTTTATCGGATTAGACGAATTAGTATAAGCATTGTGAATTGGTTCGGTTACTCTATTTACCTCAGCGTCAATTGATAGTGTAGAATCTAAATTAAAGTTTTCAGGGGCAGAATTAGACTGTATGTTCTGGAATTTAAATCAGTTATCATATTTTCTTGTTGTCGCACCGTTATTGGGGAAATTCTAGGGCTTGGGGGGATTGTTTCGATAGTTGCAATGGATTCTAATTGGGCAAATTTGTTGTTGATTTGGATAGAATTTGGAAATGAGAATATGGGAGGTTTGACAGTGTTCCGCTTTTTGGGAAGTTGAAATCCGTCATTATCGCAGTCGGGGCGCATTTCAAGTTATTTACTTTTGAGTTAGTAATTTATTTATCAGGATTATCATTAGTAGTACCATGAAAATCGCAGTTAGGTTTAGATGTAGATCCAAGGAGCCTTACCTGCTGTTGGTGTTGTGATATCTTGTATAGTACTCCACATGAGCCATGGCACTTTTAAGAGAGTCCAGCATCCCTGGAGTCTGAGGAATGGATTTCAGACTTGCGCATACCTCATAAGAGGCGAGCCCTTCTTGATCGTTCAAAATTTCTTGTTGGGAGATTTTGGAGAATCTTGCATATGTGATCAGGAGACTGTCATTCCTGGCTCTTCGTCGGAGACTCTGGCGATAGACGGCCCTGAAAAGGACTCTGCCGACCGCCCGACGAAACTTACATCAATTCCGCCATGGACCACTGCCTGGGGAAAACTCTGGGAAAATATATGATGGGTCTACAGTGAAGGGAACATGGAAGTTACTGGGTAGCACCAGGTTTTCTGTTGAATTTTTCAATCTTTACGGATATATACAGAAGTTTGGTAACTTCCAAATCACTAACCCCTTTCTTGTAGATTTTCAGCTCCATCCAGCTTGTTCAAAGTTCCGCCTGGCAATGGCAGCATCAAAATGTTAGACGGCCCTGAAAAGGACTCTGCCTGCCGTCCGACGCAACTTCCATCAATTCCGCCATCGACTACTGCCTGGGGGAAAACTCTGGGAAAATATATGATGGGTCTATAGTGAAGGGAACGTGGAAGTTACTGGGTAGCACCAGGTTTTCTGTTGAATTTTTCAATCTTCACGGACATGCACAGAAGTTTGCTAACTTCCAAATCACTAATCATTTTCTTGTAGATTTTCAGCTCCATCCAGCTTGTTCAAAGTTCCGCCTGGCGATGGCAGCATCAAAATGTTAGACGGCCCTGAAAAGGACTCTGCCTGCCGTCCGACGCAACTTCCATCAATTCCGCCATCGACTACTGCTTGGGAGAAAACTCTGGGAAAATATATGATGGGTCTATAGTGAAGGGAACATGGAAGTTACTGGGTAGCACCAGGTTTTCTGTTGAATTTTTCAATCTTCACGGATATACACAGAAGTTTGTTAACTTCCAAATCACTAATCGTTTTCTTATAGATTTTCAGCTGCATCCAGCTTGTTCAAAGTTCCGCCTGGCAATGGCAGCATCAAAATGTTAGACGGCCCTGAAAAGGACTCTGCCTGCCGTCCGAAGCAACTTCCATCAATTCCGCCATCAATTACTGCCTGGGGAAAACTCTGGGAAAATATATGATGGGTCTATAGTGAAGGGAACATGGAAGTTACTGGGTAGCACCAGGTTTTCTGTTGAATTTTTCAATCTTCACGGATATACACAGAAGTTTGTTAACTTCCAAATCACTAACCCCTTTCTTGTAGATTTTCAGCTCCATCCAGCTTGTTCAAAGTTCCGCCTGGAAATGGCAGCATCAGAATGTTGTCTCAGTCTAGCATCAATGAAAATTAGGATGCATTTTCAGTCATTTCAGGCTATCCCCACTCGTTCTCGAAGACGAACCAGATTTTCTTGCACGTTTGAGAGAGCTGAGCAGACATCAGCTTCCGTAACAATTACTTGTCCATCGAAGGTGTAAAAAGGAGTAGGGACGGGAAAATAGACGGGGACGGGGAGTAGGGACGTTCGAAATGGGTAGTTCCAAAGGGTTCTGAAAAGAACCATATCCCGGCGATTGCTGATTAGCGACATCCGTCTCTCAGAAGTCGAAATTCGTGCTTCAAAGACATCAGGGCTAAGGACGTCAAATATCCCTTTGACGTTAAGAAGTAAGATGACCCTTCCAAGAAAATTCTTTTCCACACAACGTACACACATTCGGTTTCTGTTTGGTGTGGGTAAGCAAAATGTGGGTTAAATTTCTTTTTTGGTAAAGTCCCTTCTGATGCACTTCACAAGCATGTGGTTTTCTTTTGTATGGACACGGTATTGCATTTTCAATTGGCTATCAAAAGAAAATGTATTGCCTTGAATAATTCGCCTGAATTACGGCTTTTCTTTTGAATGTGTTTGCCCTCAAATGTTGTTTCAAATCGCTTTTGCAAGCGAAGAATTTTCCACTCAAAGTGCACTTAGCTTCTTTTGGGCGGGATTGCAGATGACTCTATTCAGCAAAAGACCAGCTACATACTTCACAAACGTGCTGTTTGAGTTCAACGTATATATATATTTTTTAATTTTACTATGGCAACTTATAAAACTTATTTAGTTTATTTTAGCATTTTCCAATAACTTTAAATATTTTTCTTCAGCAAGAAAAGGTTTCTCTTCTCATGAGATATTCATAACTTCTTATGCAAGTAAGTCTTTCTACGTATGCAGTCGAGAGAGGTGACAACTGCATATGTGCATATATACATGTCATACTTTTCAAAACCATCAAAGTCCTAAATTAAAAAAAAAAAAAAACATTTCTTTCTAAATATTTATATAAATATATTAAATAGTATTAAATAATAATATAAATACTAAAAGAAGTAATTTTAACTTTTTTTAATTGCAAAATATAAAAAAAAAAAAAAATTCTGATACTGAAAGACCAATATCCATTTCAATTTATTTTCAAATGAAACACAATTTCGAGGAAAAAAAAGATGCGTTTATGGGGAAAAAAACTCGTTTACAATTTAGAGAAAATATTGAAAATCTACATAAAAATAATGACTAAACCCAAAAAATTAAAAAAAAATCATACAAGTTTATTTGAATTTTAAAATGTTATATTTTATTAATGATTTCACATATATTAACTAAATTTGTATTAAAAAAGAGGTAATTAATTATTTTATGTCAATATAAATTTCTTAGAAATTTTCCGGGACAAAACTTCAAGGATGATTTTTACAGCTTTTATAAAAAATTATTCTTATTTCACATGCTTATTTAATTTATATAGTATAAATTTAGTGTGAATCAATTTTCCACCCAATCTTAATATTTATTTACATTTGCAATCATTGTAGATTCGTTCATTACTTGTAAAAAGGAACATTTTATTAAACAAATGGAAATATATAGATTGACTAAATGGAAAATGAAATGACAACATTAACAGATATTTTTTCTACTTTTTGTTTTTCAAAAAAATTCATTCTAAATATATTTTGAGTAATAAATACTTTTTTGGTAGACATTAGACATTCGCTATTTGAAGTTAAAAAAAATATTTTAAACAATATTTGCATATGCCAACTAACGACTTTCACGATAACTTACAACAATTTATACACAATTTCTGTGATATCAAATTATATCCTCACATGCGTTGTTGCACAGACAATAAACTTCCCTAGGTAATGATAATGAGTTTTAGTTTTGTACTATGAAAATTTAATAGTATAATTTTGCCTTATTTGCCAATCCATTTGATTGCTTTGCAATTGATATTGATGATGATCACACACAAGAAAGAATATATGCTATAACAATAATCAAATGACAATAAATGAAATAGAAAAAAAAAAAAAGCAATGCTTGGAAAATTTTCACTTATTCAATTTTCAAATATACATCTTAAAATTAATTTATATTACTTTTATATGAAAAGCAATAGTTATTTTAACATATATGTAAAAAAAGGCATTTTTTTTTTTTTTTTTTTTTGTACAAAACAAAAACAATATCTATGTTGAGATAAATGTGCAATCATGGATATATAAGCAGGCCTTTTGAAAATCAAACATATTGAACAGTAACCTTGAATTATTGTTCATATTTCAACTACTGAATTCAATTGAATTAATCTTTATTTGAAACTAAATTTATAGATATATGTACTTATGATAATGAACTTTTAGATTTGTTAAATTAACATACAAATTTCAGTACAAATTTAGCATAGCAGAATTATAATTCTAATAAATATGTTAAAAAATTTATTTTGATATAATTCCCTAAATAAAAAGAAAATTATTAAATAAAAAGGTTACTACTAAGTCTTTGGAAATATAAAATAACTTTGAAAATATTCTCAGCGTTTAATATAAATTGTAAATGAAAGTTGTTGATTTATTTATTTAAAAATTTTTTTAATGAAATATAATACATTTTTAAAAAAAAACAAGAATAATAAATCAAATAAGTTATCCAAATAATTCATAAGCATCATGATGTATTTTATCACATAGATTTATAAACTTGAATTCACTTACAGAATTTCTTCATGTAAAGAACTTCAAAAACATTCATTTCTTTTCATTCAGATTTTTTTATTCATATATATTACATTGATATATCTAAGACAGTAATATATATATATATATATATATCATATCATTAGAGCTTGTTCACATTAGGGCTGTTTTTTCTAAAAGTTATTATTTATTCAACTGGCAATTTAAAAATTACATATGTGATAAACAGAAGTATATTTGACTTCATAAATATGCTGTGTTCATACTTAATTAATTCAGATTTATATTGAAATTCACATTATAAAAGAACTTGAAAGCTTATTTCAAAGAAGGAATATATTTTTTAAACATTTAATAAAATTTTAAGATTTTATTATTTTTAAAGAAAAGGTACACAGATTTAAGTAATCACTGAAAGCAGTATAAATTTAAGAGAATTTTTTGAATGGTTAAAATGAAATCCTGTTTCTGAAAGAAAAATATAAAATTGTTGCATAATTTATTTTTCTTTGAACAACTAAATTTTGAAAACCAGAAAGAAAAAAAAAAAAATAATATTAAATAATTTTTTTTCAATTCCCATAAACTTTTTTAAAATTTTCCAACACACTCAATTATTAAGTTTTATTGCAGCACTTAATATATTTTTTTAAAAAATTAGTATCATTTTAAAACATTGTACTTGTATGAATCTACTAAAGAATTAATCTTAGTTACTCAAAAGATTAATTGATATGTTTAAATTAATGAAAATTCTAATGTAGAAGAAAAGTAATTTACTTTATAATTTGATATCAAGTGCTTTAAAAAGTATGCTACCATCTTGTATTGTTTCTTATCCTTCATAATATAAATTTGAAGCATTCATACAAACATGCTGATTTAATTGGCTTCCAAAGAGGAGTCATTATGAATGTAATTTCAGAGAGTATGTTTGTTGATGGCTGAATTACAGCACTACTTAGCAAGTCATACACACCCAAGTTCTACAGCATAGGTTGCTGTCACATAATAACATAAGCATCAAAAAACAATCAGGAAAGAATACTCACCTTACTAGTGACGAGCATCGAAAATCTCACTGCAGATTGGCTCTCTGATAACGCAAAGAGGAGAAAAAAAGGTGCATTACAATAAAAAGAAAGCAATATAAGAATGAAAAACAAACAGGATTTTATATTGTAATATTTTACATTTATTTATAATGAGAAATATATGCACTCAGATATAACACAAAAAAGACATTTATTGTTAAATTAGAAATAAATCCAATAAAATACAGAACTTCTCATAATTATTTAAGTTAAATATCTAAATCACTACTACAAAAAGCTATAAGAAATGTTTTAAGTTAATCGTTTAACATAATCATCCTAAAAGTGTAATTTTAGATTCATTACTTGCATGAAAGCTTGTAATGAGACAAAAATACAACAAAAGATTCTTTCAAGTAACAAATGTGTTAATATTTGTACCATAAAAAAAACCAAATGAAAAAAATATTCAATAGAAAAATTTCATTTTTAATTATGGCATGAATAAGGAAGCACACATTTATAATCAAGATGTGCTTTAAGTGCAATTAAATCAATAAGACACTTTTCTCATATGAATGTGATAAAGTATTTTTAAATCATTTTTTGTGAAAAAGCCTTTACTAAACATTTAACAAACACAGGGTTTCTCTTCCATATGAGTATGGTAATGAGATTTTCAATAACTTGTTTGTAAAAAAACCTTTACAGCACATTTTATAAATGTAGGGTTTCTCTTCCGTACAAATAATATGTCATTTTAAAACAATTTTTTATGAAAAGTTTGTACATTTCACAAATTCTTTCTACTCTGTATGAGTAAGGTAATGCTTTTTTAAATTAGATTTTTGGGAAAAGCCTTTATTGCACATTTCACAAATATAGGGTTTTTCTTCTGTGTGAGTTTAGTAATGTCGTTTTAAATCAAATTTTCGTGAAAAGCCTTTTACTGCCCATTTCACATATGTAGGGTTTTATTTCTGTATGAGTTCGATAATGTTGCTTTAAATTATCTTTCCATGAAAAACTTTATTGCACAGTTCACAAGTGTATGATGTTTCTTCTGTATGACTAAGGCAATGTTGTTTTAAACTATTCCTGCCTGAAAAATATTTATTGCATATTTCACAAACATAGGGGTTTTCTTTTGTATGGATACAATAATGCCCCTCTAAATGACATTTCTGTGAAAAGCCTTTACCACACATTTTACAAACATAGGTCTTTTCTTCTGTATGAGTAAAGTAATGCAGCTTTTAAATCAGATTTCCGTGAAAAAGCTTTAAAGCACATTTCAGAAACATAGGGTTTTTCTTCTGTATGAGTACAGTAATGTTGCATTAAAGTACCTTTTGTGAAAACGTTTTATTACATGTTTCACAAGAATAAGGTTTTTCCTTTGTATGAATTCGATGATGTACCTGTAAATTTTGCTTGTGTACAAAAATATTACATACATCACATGTGGAATGCATTTTGTTGTTATGAATAAGAAAATGCTTGCTATAAAAATGTGCTGTTGAATAAATTCTATATAGTACAATCCTTTTCAAAAGCAACTTTGGATAAGAACATTTCTCAGTAATCTTAAATTATACTTAGGAAAACTTTTTTTCATTATATAAGAAAAAAGTATTTCAAACTGTTATCTTTAAATAAAAATTCCTTATTAAAAATTTAAACTGATAATTCCAACAATTTCAGTTAATCAACTCACAGATGATATTGAACACTGTTTCTTCAACTTCAATCCAGAAGATGAATACACAATAAACGCTGATCTCTTTGCATTAAAAACCTGTGATGTTCTTCTGACTTCAATAATTCACATCCAACCAAAGATGTCATTAACTGTTAAGAAATTAAATAGAAAAACCAAATCTATAAAGTAATACTAATAGGAAAATAATACATGTAAAATTTCTTAATGCTACATTTACAAAAAGTAATTGAACTTCTTCATTGTATTTCACATTAATTCTTACATAAAAACATAAATTCTTACACAACATATATGACAGAAAAGATTAACATTTTCCATAAAAGAAAAATAACAGTCTGAAAATATAAAATTGTTCTTAACTTGTCTAATATTGTTTTTAAATAAAAATATTTTATAGAAAAATTCAGAAAAACACAATTTTTAGGTCTGCTTATACTTTGTCATTAATATTTCATGATATAAACAATCAAACATGTATAAGTATTCAGATAATCACTTAAAAATATGATAAAAACACATCCTTTAATACATTTTAAATAAAATTGAAGTATTGTATCCTAAAAGTATGTTTTTTGATTGGACAACAGTTTCCTTTAATCAATTAGTAAACTAGCATTAAAATTTAACTTGCATGAAAAACATCTGTGAAAGCATGAACATCTGTAAAAGCTCTATTGGCTTAAAACAAATCCTATAAAATAACCAAAATCATTGCTGATTTACATTCGGTCTTGTATTTAATAATAAAGTTGCAGTTTTTTCTGCTGTATTCCTTCTATACTCACTGGAGTGCTTTATTTGAAAGATAAAATATTACTTGAGTAACTTTAAAAAACACCATTAGTTCTTATTTTTCTCATTTAAGGCACCACAAAAACAGAATATTTTAACACAACTATCCAAGGATGACAAAACAAAACTATTTTCTCCTGAGATAACTTCACTTGACTTAATATTTACTAATGTTATGCAGTAAAGAGGAATTAAAAGTTATAAACTTTCATTCATTTGTCTTATTTCAAGCATCTTCCAGCAACATAAGTACATAGAGTGAATACAATATTTCTTGAAATCATAGTTCAGGAGATCCTGGGATTGTGGAACATTTTTTTTCTTCACAAATAGACGTCAATTATAACCTACATCTCCGACTGAAAAATAACCCTGCTCTTGCATGCAACAGAATTTTAAGTAAAAAAAAAAAAAATGGATTTTTTGAAAAGTAGAAATATTGAAATGGGCATACAAAAACACAATTATTGCACATATTCCCTGTTTTACACGAATAGTCAGAACAGAATGAAAAATTTTAACATAAATGGAGAAAGATTTTAAGAAATGAAAAAATTCTGAAAAGATTACAGAACAATAGAAATAATACGAAATCTAATAATCTTCCTCTTTCCAGAAAGTCATTGGATTCTTGAGATACTTCCCTGAAGAACTCTCTGAACATGTAAACAATGAATGAATTTCCATTCCTGATATTTTAACCACCATCTCTTGACATTTTGTGAATGGTGTAAAGTAAGCAAAAAATATATTATATATATTTTTAAAAAAATCAAATAAGAAAGTCTCTTACATTAGCAACTTGGCCAGAACATTTACCCCTGAACCTATATATTAAAAATTCCAGAATTTTTCGAAAATTGTTACAGGTTTTATATTTTTCTAAGACAAAAAATTCTTTATAAGCCATACATACACAAAATATATTTTAACATATATTTTAGGTGAGAAAAAATTATTATTTATTTATTATTATTATTGTATTTGGAGTTTTCAATTATGTTTCTTAGATATTGAATCGTTCTCAGTACATTTCCTATACACAGAAATTTTAGAATTAAACTGCCTGCAATTAAATTTATTAGCAGCATATTTATAATGACACTTATAATTTAGCTGTTTCATCATAATAATTACAGAAATTATTAACAGTGAGATTACATGTTTTCAGTTATATAACAAATGTTAATTTAGCATTTGTATAACAATGTCAACAACATCATAAGAAAACTATAATTTAAAAACCAAAAAATGTGTTTTTTCAAATCATATAAAAATTAGCATGGAGAACATTTATTAATAAATGAAATTCTGAAAGAAACGTAATCTTTAATAAACCTTGGGAAATAATAAATATTCAATTCAATTATATAATTTACCCAATAATTAGTTAATATATAATATATTATTCCTAAGGTGAAACATTATGTGTCTTATGAGAACAAAAATAAATATTCCAAAAAAAAAAGAAATAGAAAAGTAATGAATTAATTCTCAAACATATAGACAAAGCAAAGAAAAAAAAAATTCTTACCTTCTAATTAAAATGCTTTTCCAATCTCGTTGCATGCAATGCCATTCTTTATTTTAAAAAATTTACGATCCAAAGAGTAATGATGATGATGAATGAAGTGGTATATGGGGATGTGAAGCAACAAGGACTATAATCCCCTAACCACTATATATATGAACAGTGAGTTTTTCCTTATTTTTAATATGCCACTCTCCACAACGCTCTACGATCGTGTTAGACCGGGACCTACGGTTTAAAGTGGATTCCGAACCACTACGAACATCCATGGCACCGCCGGGACTCGAACCCGAAACCTGTGGTACCGAGCGCCAGAGCGCTAGCCACTCGGCCATTCAGGCCCCATCCAAAGAGTATGGCCAAATTGATACCCAAGTAAACAAACAAAATAGCCCTATGGTTACAGTTACGGCACTTTCTTTGGTAAAATTGCTATTTAAAGTACTTTTCTTATTGGTGAAATGGAATTTTTATAAAACATGAAAAAATTCCATAATAAAATTTTCCACAAATACCATAATCCTGTTCAAAATGAGCAATTGTTTAAATCATTTTTTTTGTCATTTTAGGCACTAGCCCAACATTACGTTTATATCCATTTTTTCTAACTAACAAAAGTTGCTTCACTAAAAATGCTATAACTCACATACTAATAGTGCAACAGCTGTCAAATTTATACAAGTGTCTTTCGAAGGTTAGGGGCTAACTAGAAATCATATGGATTTAATACTAGTAGCGCCATCTATGTGTCAGCCTAGGAACATTTCAGCCCACCTGTTACTTAGTTATATAAACTCATTTTTTTATATTATTCATTAAAATGAAATTACAAATAATCTATTTTTAAAACTTTTCAAAAGAATGCTGCGATAAGAAAACTCAAACAGTTGTGCAATTTGCTGTTTACAATTTGTTGTTAGTAGCATTTTACATCGTGTAATATACTCCAGCAGTTTAACGTAATTCATAAAAGTACGTAAAAATTAAAATTTGTAACTTTCTCAATAATTAATATTTAATTAAAAGTTTTTATAAATATAAATGCCGTATATAAAAATTACATTAACGTGTGGAGAAATTTTTGGGTATAAAGAGTGTTTTATGATATTATATGTCTATTTTTAATTTTTTTTTAAGTACATTTTGTTGTATATTTTTATTACTTACTTCCTTTTGCTTCCCAAAGAATCGAAAACAAAGTCATATTCAATTTGCAGAGTTTTCTGAACATTCCGAATGCTTCATACCAGCCTGTAATAAATAATTAATTGAACTGGTGGCTTATTTCGAGTTTTGCACTTTGTAAAGGGCTGAAATTTTCCAATATTTCAAATCAAATTTATATAAAAGGAGAAGGAAATTATGAAATCAATTTTTATGTAGATAATTCATTGTACACACAGAAATTCAATTCTTTATAAGAACGATGTATAAAATTTTCAATTAAAGAAAATGTTAAGCAAAATAATAATTTTTAGCCTTTGTTCTTTTTGGGTTGTGGAACTTTTAAACATGGAGCATTGTGTTATAATGGGGTTCATCTCAAAAATAGTGGTTTTTTTAATTCCAGAGTTCATTATCCATTATTATAATGCATTCATTATGAAGAACAAAAACACTGTGGGCATATACAAATGTATGACTAAGTCTGTTTTCCTTCCAATGTCTGACCTAATTCTTAAGAATTTTTTTAAATAATTGTTTAATGTAATCTAATTTTTAAGCTTTTAATTTTTATTTAAATCTTATCCTTTAATTTGGTTTGTTAGGATATATTTACTTTATAATATACAACAATTATACTTTGTGCTAAACAGCAGAGGAAAATATTTCAAAGCTTTATAACAAACTAAATGTATATAATATTTCAAGAGATTATGAATGTCTACATTTTAATGGCTTTGATTTAGAGCATTATTGTGATTCTTAAGAAAAGTGGGGGAAAATATAAATAAATTAGCAAAATTAGTCTCAAAAGTAATTTACAGTGAATAAAAAATATGAAATATATTTATTAAGAAAGAATAGAAGCAATCGTTATTTTTATTGAAGAGAAATTTGATTGTCGTTTATTAATCTGCAAAAAGCAATTAAAAGAAACATGCATTCTAAAAATGTTTACACTTGTAAAACATTTATTAGTAATCCTTTATACTTAAATCCTTATAATTGTAAATCCTATAGTATATTGAAATCCATGCAAAAGATTACAACTATGTTTAATTTAAGTTGATTTAACTTAATTAACGTTTTCTGCTTTAGTTTCTTAAAAAGGACCCATTTATATAAGTTTAATTAATTCGAATTAGGCAAAAATTATAGTGGTTATTCTAAATCAGTAATGTTTGGGTGTAAAAAATTTTCTTTTCACTTAAAAGTATTTTTTTTCCAATTGATTTGCGTTTAGAATTCATATTTTATAAAATTTTTAAGTTAAATGGAATATTTATGAATTAATATCCTACACTTTTCACTACGTCTCTTCACAACATAATTCGTTAATATTTGATATAAAAATTTAAATACTTTAATTTAGCCAAAAATTAAATATATATTAACAAATAAAGCAAAAACAAATATTTTTTTTTTTTTTGTTATTATTTATCCATATAACTGAACTGTGCCTCCCTTCATTTGTTTTTAATTAAATTTGGTGAAATACACGCTTTTATACTTACATAGTCAAAATCGGAACAGGAATTCAATATAGCTGAATAAGTTTCTTTTGCGGTCTTGAATTTCAAAAATTCAATTTGTAATTCTCTACTTTTCTTTTGATATTTTGAAGGCCTTTGTCATACATATATAAATCCTAAAGAAATTATAGAAAATATAATTTATCATAACAATAATTTTACGTTTGAATCGCTTCTAAATACACAAATAATAAATATTTTTTAGAAAATTAAAATTTTAAATTAATTTAATTAAAAACATGCATCTCATAATTTAAAAAAAGAATTTCATATTCTGCAATGGAAATTTTCTTCTGAAATTCATATTATTATTTATTTGACCACGTAATTGCTTTAATAATGCAGTGTTTCATAGTACAAGTAGTAAAATAGATTAAAAACAAAAATAATCAAATTTTCGCTCACCCACTTCTGCCGCAATATCTGTTTAAAAGACATTTGAAAATCTCCCCCTGTCATTTTTTCACGGGCAATCCTCAAGAATTCTGGGTCGTCTAAAATTCTTCCAAATATACTTATCATCATGCCTTTTGCCATAGGTGTGTCGACTCCATAGCGTGTTATCATCTAGAAATGAGCAAAGTTTTTAAAAAATAAATATTGTTATCAGGCAAAAAAATTTTAATTATTTAATAGCATAAAATTGAATACTATTTACCTCAAAAATAGTCATCATCAAATGATTGTAAAATGGATGAGAACCCTTTTGGAAAATATTTACTCTTGAAGAGATTATCCATATAACCTTTCTCCAAGGCCTGTCTCTGTACCAAAATAAACAAAAAGAATACAAGTATCTTAGTAAAATATTTTAGTACTTTCTTATCAATTGAGATTTGTTAACAAGGAAATATAAATACCCTCATCAGATTACTGAAGTACTTTGTAAGAAGATCAATTGCCAAAGGACTAGTAGCTCCAGGTAAAACTTCTCTAAAAATATTTCCATTTTTTAAATAAGTTTTGCTTTTCAAAAATAATAAGAATTCAAAAAAAAAAAAAAAAAAAATAATAATAATAATAATAGAAGTATACTAAATTGAGTATATAAATTATGAAAAACTGTACAATATTAATAAAATCAAATACATTAAAATAAAATCGCTATACCAAATAATGAATACCATTGCATTAACTTTTATTTGTGGCTTCATTGACGATATTAAGCCATAAGTAGAAATGAATTTCATCGCCAAGAATATTCAATTAACTCCGGTGTTTGAAGATATTAAAAAAATTATTGGAAAATATTTAAATATCTATTTTTTACCGAGATATTAGAGAGTTTTTGCATACAGTATTTATTTTAAAAATACCGTATTTTTAAAATACGGTTTGCAAAAACTCTCGACTACCTAAAATTTATTTCCTTTAATATTTCTCGTCATCATTTATTAATTAATTATATATATATATGCTGATTTCTTTCTCCTTGGCGAAAAAGAATTGCTTCGAATAAATTGTATTTTCATAAGAAGAATCAAGTCTTAAACAAGTCAAAACTTATATATTTGTTAATAAACCAGTACATAAATTCGTATCATCAGTGAATAGGATTGATTCCTTAGAATTTTACATTATTGTTTCCACGCATCTTTCAGTAAAATGTTTTAAAAACTTTAAAAAAATTTCTATATATCATGAGTAAGTTTAAATCGTTATTACCAATCATTACACATGTATTGAAAGAATTTTACAGTGCATTATTTTGTTTGGGAATTTTACTATGTTAGAAACATAAAGCTTTAATTAAGTGATGAACAGGTACGGTCAACATGCAATCTGGCTTATCATAAAGTATAAAATGTAACTGCTCATTTTTTGTAAAAGGTCTTCGAATTTTGATGAAAAACTAAAAACGGAAACAATAACTAGCATTAGTTTAATAAAAAAAAAAATCGTAAATATTTAAATATCTTTAAAAAATATTTTATTCAATATTTTCAACTTTATTGCAGACTTTATTATGAGAGCCTTTCTCGATAATATAGTGAATTGGACGCAAGATCCCTTTGTACATAATTTGTTTTATCTCTAAGAGGTATTTATTATAAAAAATATGTTACATTTCAAAACTGCGCTTAATGGGTGAATGAAATTACATACGGCTGTGAATAACACACTAAACTTTTAATGCCTATTTGGATAAACAAATATTTTTGAACAAGCATTTTTATGCATTAATATAAAAATCGATAAATAAAAACATTTTTCTCATAGATACTAAAACAAAACAAATATTAATAAAATTAATTCAATACTAATTATTTATAAAATATTTACAAATACTCATAATATGGCAAATACTCATAATAATACTAAATACTTATGACCTTATAATATCAAATGCTTATAAAAAATATATATATATATATATATATATATATAATATACATGCAAAAAATTCTTTATTTGAATTTTCCTATCATATTATATTATTTATTTATTATCAAACATAACGAAATAAAATAAAAAAAGGCGGAAATTAAAAAAAAAAACTTTTCTATTTACAGGTATCTCCAGCTGAAATTTTGTTTTCTTTCTAATGCAGCTGGCAAACACTTAGACAGTTTGGTCTTGGATGCCTTAAGGCAAGCGCTGCACAGACGTGCTCACTTTGCATTATCCAGGGGGCGCGTGTAACTTGAAGATAAGCCACGGACGCGGGGTCACAATGCCCCCGCAACGCTCTACGATCCTATTAGGACCGGGACTTACGGTTTAAAGCGGATTCCGAACCACTACAAACAGCCATGGCACCGCCGGGACTCGAACCCTGTGGTACCGAGAGCCAGAGGGCTAGCCACTCGGCCATTCAGGCCCTCCAGCTGAAATTAAAGAATGGAATATGGAATGCCAAATTCCATATTCAGGTAGCGGATGGCATGAGGAGAGGAACTTTAAAGAAACTTTTAGATGCCAAAAATCATCTATAGGAGAGATTCTCACTCTATCGAAGACAAAACGGGTTAATAATTATAAGAAATGTAAGGAAAATCGATTGTGCAAAATATCATTAATGCTCGAGAACAAGCTGGAATGAATGGTGAACACAATATGAAACTCACAAAAAAACAATCCTTCATTAATCAGCAACAGGACCTCGTGCACTAGTATTCTCAATGTGCTGACCTTCCTTGAATGCAAGATATTGCATCGGGTGTTTATGTTCTGCGTGTATACTATCACTTTGAATGTTTATAATTGTCCCTCTTATATCAGCTTATAAAGAACACGGTTTTGCAACGGCAACAACATACACAAAGTATTTCAGAAGTCACATGGTGCGAAATCCGGGATACAATAAATGATATGCGAGGAGCAATATACTTAAATTGTGTAAATTCCCTAGTAAATATGAGGTAAAAGTACCAAAATCTCTCCTATCCGCAACTTTTAATACTTTTTTATTCATTTATTTATTTTTTGAAGGAAATCATCATCGCAGTTTATACATTTCATTTAGTTCATTAGTTTTACTTGAAGAGGCCTCGAAACAAGGAAAGTTATTTTATGAATGAATGAAATTTAAAAAAAAAATGGATTTAATAATACTAATTCAAATGAAATTTCAAAGACATTTTAAAAAAGACATCAAAAAAGGTTGATGGGATTATGGAGATTTAGTTTGTCGCTCTACGGTCACCTTGTACACAATTTAGGCTTACCTAAGGCTTTTTCACCTTGTACACTTTTTAAATAGTTAGTTATTAATAATAATTAAATAATTAGTACCCTAGGATTAATTATTGATAATAGCCGACATTAAACTAAATACTTTATTATAATTACTAAGGTTTGGTTTGTCGCTCAACTATTATCTTGTGTACACTTTAGGCTAACTATCCCGGGACCTACAGTTTAACGTGGATTCCGAATCACTCACAAACACCCATGCCACCACCTGGATTCGAACCTGAAGACTGTGGTACCAAAGGCCAGAGCTCTAGCCAATTGGCCATCAGGATTATAGAAGTTGTCGTGGAAAAGAATGGTTACTACGTCGCATGATTAAATATATTTTTACTGATATTTTTAGTTTTATTTCAATGGGTAAATGGATGGACTTTACATTACAATCTAATACTTTCTATATTAGGTAGTGAATGTTGGGACTTGAGCTTTTCCTAATAGCAGTTTTAAAGATTTTATTTTAACAAATTTACAAGAAAAGCATTGAAATTGACTTCGAAGAGTATCATTGAATAATTCCATTCTCTCTGCAAGAAAAAAAAAGAATTAATAAATAAAAATAATAAAAAATAAAATCTCACCTAACATTTGCGGTTGAAAAGTATTCATTTTCACTTCGAACTGGAGAATCAAACTCGTGCTTCATTTCGTAATCCGTCTCGGCGGCTGCGCTTGTGACGGGACGAGACTGTCAACAATTAAAGCACGAGTTATTTCATAGAAATAATGACAAAAAAAAAAAAAAAACCGCTGTTGAGTTGATTTGTAACTATTTCTATAAAAGAGTATACAAGGTTTACGTATATGACATCTATAATATTGCCGGATGATAAGTTTATTATTTAAGGTGTTCTGATCAATTGAAAAGAATATTTTAATTAGCAAGTAAAATTATTTAATTAGCAAGTGAAGAATATTAATTAGCAAGTGAAGAATATTAATTAGCAAGTGAAGAATATTTAATTAGCAAGTGAAAGATATTTAATTAGCAAGTGAAAGATATTTAATTAGCAAGTGGAGGATATTAATTAGCAAGTGAAGGATATTTAATTAGCAAGTGAAAGATATTTAATTAGCAAGTGAAGAATATTAATTAGCAAGTGAAGGATATTTAATTAGCAAGTAAAGGTTATTAATTAGCAAGTGAAAAATGTAATTAGCAACTAAGGATATTTAATTAGCATGTGAAGGATATTAATTAACAAGTGAAGGATATAATAAGCAAGAGAAATATAATTAATTAGCAAGTGAAGGATATTAATTAGCAAGTGGAGGATATAATTAGCAAGTGAAAGATATTTAATTCCGTAATAATAACATGAATTAATTACTTAAATATACATAATATATCTTACACCACTAAATACTTCTTTTTTTAAAAGTATCTTGTGAACGATATAAATTATTTCGGAATATTTGGTATTAATGTAATATATATGTTATGTTCGATAGCTCGTTCACAAAAATAAACTCAAGTAATCTTCGACACAGACACGAAGAATTTAATGGACTGTATAATTAATTAATCTCCTTTATTTAGACAGCCATCAAGCTCGAAGATGGATTGCCACACACAACCTTTTCTCGTTGGTTACACTTATTGAACTCTTATGCAGCCTTATGCAGCCATCACATTTAGTTTATGCTCGAAGATGCACTGCTCACACAACCTTTCTCTTTGGTTGCAGAAGTTCAACTCATTTAGTTTATGCAGCCATCAAGCTCAAAGATGCACTGCTCACACAACCTTTCT
>BPLR01019951.1:0-19569 GCA_021605095.1 Caerostris extrusa
GCTACGTATTGCTTCCACCCTGCCCTAAAACAGCCTGCAAAGAAAGGAAAACACAGGCAAAATATATATACTATCAGTACATACATGCATATTTCTCGTATAAATAATTAAACAAATAATTGCATACTAATATTAACAGCGTAAATATTGAAAGATAATTACATACAAACATTATTACATAAATAATTACATCAATAAAAACACCAACGAATCAATACAAATAATTATATAGATTCAGTACATAGAATTAGCTAGAATCAGTTGGATGCACTAATTCGCAAGGTAGAATCAGCTTATACTTCTTCCTTTAATTTAAAAATTAATTAGGATTCCCAAAAATCCAACTGTACATAGATTCACTGTAACTTTGAGGGGTTATAAATATAATAATATGTAAATCGTGTTAGGATAAATTAATAATAATAATACATTATTAATCGGCATGGCTCATATATACAGGTTACCCATAAAATTTGGGAATTTATGCGTTTTGCTCTTACAAAAAACAAAGCAAAACGTATAACAGCAATCTATGTAAAAACTATATATAGAATTCCAATGGATTTTTGAAACCTCCTTTTTCAATTTGAAATAACATTGTCTTTGCCTTTTGTCCTTTTTAAAATACCTTTAAGCAATAGTTTAAATATTTAACTGCATATAATTATTAGGTCGTGAGTAGAAATATTAATAAATATGTATAAAAACTCCGCCGTAGTAAAACTTTTAATCAACCTGAATAAAGGAAAACACTGTAAGTGGTCAAGTGGAAAAATAAAAGGACACGGATAAAATGATCAAGGAAATGGAAACTCCACTCACCAAAAATAATATCCATATTTTATGGATAATAGCAATTGCACTCTAATATTAGCACATAAATATTAATATATGGCAAATAATTTCATAACAACTATCAATACATAAATAATTACTTAGAATCAGTTGGATGCGCTTATTGCACAGAATCAATTCTTATTCTTCTTTAATTAGAAATCGATTAGATTCCCTAAATGTTTGATTATGCATAGATTCTCCAACTTTGAGGGCTCCGCAAAGTAAATAATAAATAAATAAATAAAATTAAATTATAATAATAATAATAAAAGTAAAATAATTATGTAAATAAAATAGTACAAAATTTTAAAAAATGATAAATAAAATAATAAAAATTATAAAAAAATGACAAAAATAAAATGTCAATAATTAAATTAATGACTTTGTTTACATGATATTAGACATATTTGGAGGGTTTCAGCTGTATGCCATAAAATTAGATTTTAATTTTACTAGTCAAGAAGTTTCTGCGCTTTAATTTTGGGTTTCAGCAATGTTCAAGAATAAAAATTCTTTTCCTGTGTATGAGCTTGATTGAACAGGGCTGCGAATTTTAATGCTTTTAACTAGAAACGATTTAAAATTGTTCTTATCCAATACGTAGAATTGAATAAATTTACTTTTCGAATACGTGCATTCGTATTTTTTCTTGTTAAGATGACCAAAAAATTTTCTTAAATAAATTCAACAATGTTTTTATTAAAAAAAAAAATAAATAACGATTCTTTTAAAACCGATATCAAATTATTAGTTCTTCAACAACAACAGCAAAAAAAAAAAAAAATAAATAAATCGTTTTTTGAAGTTGGCATTGAACTTTTCAGGATTAATCCGATCACGTAACTTGTTAAATAAAACTAAATATCCAAATTATTAAATTAAAACTAAATTAAATTATTAAATTAAAACTAAATTAAATTATTAAATTAAAACTACCAAATTATTAAATTAAAAACAAATTAAATAATTAACCAAATTAAAGCGGAATTACATAATGTTTTTTTCCGCCAACATACCTATTTGTGGTACATTTAGATTTCCAATCATATTTTCTGAAACCCTGTCCTGTACCATGAGCTTCTTTTTATTGCTTAAATTAATATGTAATGATATAAATTGAATCCATTTCCTCTCTATTCTAGATTAAATGTTGAATTTTTTACATTCAGTTTTTTAATATTCAGGATTTATGGAAATTAATCTACCACATTTAAAATTTATTTAGAAGGACATATAATCGTATAGCGGGATCGTATCGAAAGACATATAATCGTATAGCAGGATCGTATCGAAGGACATATAATCGTTTAGCAGGATCGTATTGAAGGACATATAACGTTTAGCAGGATCGTATCGAAGGACATATAATCGTTTAGCAGATCGTATCGAAGGAACATATAATCGTTTAGTTATGATCGTATTGAAGGACATATAATCGTTTAGCAGGATCGTATCGAAGGACATATAACGTTTAGCAGGATCGTATCGAAGGATATATAATCGTATAATGAAAATTGCATGTGATACAGTATAAACATCAGTATGATACATATTCAGTTCAATCAATCTCATTAAATTAAAAATAAATTTATATTGAAAGAAAACCAAACGAACGATGAACAACGTTCGTTGTTTTATCTTTTTGAACTCCTCTATTAACTCTAGGATTTCCACTAAGAGTTATCAATAAATATTTTCAAAAACAGTACTAAACTTTTCGGTTTGCTTTTTCATGCAGATTTGTGGGAGAACCCCTTACATTGGTAAAAGTTCAAACTACTGAACATTTTTATTACCATTTTAATTTAAGCAAGAATATAATTCAAATATAAAAAATGTAGCTTCAAAAGATAATTTTTTCTATCATTATTTCGTTTTAGTTTAATTTTCCAAAAGCTTATACAAAAAATTATAAAATTCTTTCAATTCTCAAAATATATATTAAAAAAAAACTATATATATTTTTTTATATAAACCTCATTTTCTCCTTAATAGAATAATAAAAACATTTTATCTATATCAGAACATGGCCCTTACATATGTTACCGCTGAAGTGCCGAAAATCAGTTATTCTACAGATTATCTTGGTAATGCAGATAACTAGGTGATACGTTAAAGTGAAAATTGTATCATTTCTCAAATTACCAAATTGTAAATTACGTAGATAATCTGCACATTATTCACATAGGTCCTCGTTAAAGTAAAAAATTAGACATTGCGAGAACAACAGCAACGTTTCTGTACGCTTAAATTAACATAACGCTATTTATTTATTTTTCGATATCGAAAAAGAATCAAGTCCATACAATCAAACAATCAACAAATTAGTTGATAGAATCAATCATCAATTAATTAAAAAACTATAATACAAAGAATCAAACGGTTTAAAATAGTTATTACAATCAAGAACACATGATAAAAAGGAGAGAAACAATTTCTGAACTTTAACGATAGGGAATCCGTTAATGCACATATTACTTAGATTAAATACAGAAAACTCTTAATTTTGCAGTTAATAGAAAAATCATTAATCTGCAAATTATCTAGGTAATGTGCATATTAACAGCTTTCGAACTTTGCGGTAGCATATACGCTCAAACATCATGTTGTTTAATTAAATGTATCTATGTATAACATTCAAAAGAAAATTTGATTAATTTATTATACTACTTCAAATAAAATGTATACATTTTCTTTCAGTAATACTAAATATTTCAATTTTAATGTAGTAAAAAATCAAGTGATGAAATAAAAAAGTAATAATGTTAATAACAATTGTCAATCAATAGCATATATATAAAAAATTTTTTAGCATATTACAATTGCTTGTGAAAATGCTCTTTTTTACCTTAAAATTATTGCAATAACCTCTGTATATCACGTCTATCAGAAAAAAAGCGTGATATAACCGACGACTTATTGAATTATAAGCTTTTTTTTTTTAAAAGAGGGAGTAATAGTATCCAGATGCGTGAAATAGCGAGTGGTAGTGTAGTATCAACATGATCTTGTAACTGGGCATTGAACAAAAAAATCTTTATTTCTACCAATTAACTATAATTAAAACAGATTATTTAAATATCTAAGAGAATTAGTTACATCAAAACAAAATATTTTCAGCAGAAATAACATTAATTAAAAATATCATAGTAGGGATATTGTCTGTAACGATTCTTTCTTCAAAAAATTCATTTTCTGTTTAAAAAGAAACATTTAAAAATAACTACACATACGAAAAGGGTTACATATTTTTTAAAGTTTTTAAAGTTTTAAATAGTTTTATGACAATCTCAAAATATAAAAAAATATTCTTTTTTTTTTTTTCCAAGTGCGTGTATGTGTCTTAAAAATATTTGGTTCAATTAACTACACCGTAGAAAATTAAATGAGATATAAACAAACACACTTTTAGATTTAATTAGCTAACGTCAAAAGTTTTTTTTCAACCATTTAGTAGACTTAAAGAAACATTCCATTGCTTCTGTTGATACTGACATAAGAAATAAACCATTCCGCCACCATTTACACATAACAGAGAAGCAGTAACAAATTCATTTATTTTATGCCACAATTGCATCTGTGTCCGATTCAAATTTAGAATTTTAATGTGACGTCAATGTCAACTTTTTAAAGGTTAATAAGAATTATCTTGTCTAAAAAAATGATGGAAAAAATTTGTAATAGAAGTCTTTTTTTCCATAAGAAATTTTCTTGACACATTTTTTATTAGCTAGAAATTTATTAATAAAATTGTAAAAGAAAATTAAACACTTCAATAACAGTTTCTTTAATAACAAATAACAAATTTTAATAATAGTTTTTAGTTCTTCATAAAAGTGTACCAACTTTATACTTCCATAAAAATATACCAACTTTATATTTCCATAAAAGTATACCAACTTTATACATCCATAAAAGTATACTAATTTTATACTTCCATAAAAGTATATCAACTTTATATTGCCATAAAAATATACCAACTTATACTGACATAAAAGTATACTAACTTTATACTTCATAAAGTATACCAACTTTATACTTTCATAATTACTTTCTTTTAACTTTATATTTCATATAACTTTATTACTTCCTGAATCTTTATATTAAAATATAAATAATAAAAATATAAAAAAAAGCTTTTAAGTGGCATAAATAATCTTAATGAAACCACAGCGTTTGATCCAGTTAGTGAGGTTGGTTTGGTATTTTGGCATTTTTATATTTTATTTAAAACATTTTTCTATCGTGTATTAAATCAAGATAAAATTCAACAAGTAACATCATTTGTGTGGGTCACATGTTTCACAAAAAATAGAATATAAAATTTATATGCTTTTTATTCTTATCTTCAAAATGCCTTAACCAATTTATTGAATTCAACGAAGCGCTGTTATGCAATTCTTATGCAAAGTCTCCAAGGAAAATACTATCTTATAAGAACCTCTAAGATCTTATCCGTTGTCCTATAAACATTATAAAGGAAATCCTCTCCCAAGAGATAATAAATAAAAACAACACTGATCCGCATTTTAACCAAGACAACATGCTATTCTTTTTCTTTCTTTTTTTTTTTTTTTTTCTTTTCCTCTTCTTTCCAACGGCCCAAAATAAGACTTTTAAAGCTTTTAAAGACTTCAATAAGGAAAAGAAAAACTTCTCCAAGAAATAAAAAGAAAAGAAAAGTAAAGTAAAACCAGAAAGGAATTCTTCGGCAGCACTGCGCTTTTTCCCTTGCTTACTTTTTTTTTCTTCCTTTCTTTCTTATCTTTTTTTTTTTTTCTTCTCTGAGAAAATGAAATAGAGAAAAAAAATCACAAGTTGCATCTTTTGCTCCCTAAAACCCGGACCGTATAAAAACTAAAAATTTTTCTCCGTCGAATTAAATAAAAATAGAACTAAAAAGAAAGAAAAAGCAAAGCGGCCGGTATTTTCCGGGCAAACAATTAAGCTCGAAGAGCGAGCGAATCCTTAATTGCGGGTCTCGGTCGACGGTTCCGCGGACAATCAGATTACCAGGAATCGTTGCTAGGGCGCACCTGTGGGCTGCCAAACAGCCCCAAGCTGCCTAACGAGCGCTGGAGCCTGAAGAAGCGCCCTTGCTTTGTGTCGGAAGCGAGTTGCAGGGAAATTGAGTTTGTGCGCTCGCGGCCCATCTAATGCAATAGCCGCGGCTTCGGAAAGGGATCTCCCGTTGCTCAACCAACCATGTCCTCATCCGTCTGATGAACTGACTTGTCATCGATCTAGGGGTGCCGCTCAACCTACCATTTTATTGCTGCAGCTTCTGCTAGCTGCTGTTCAATCTGCTTTTCGGCTGCAGACACAGTTTGCTATGCGTGTCACTCTGCCAAGACGCTGCTAATCCTTTTACTCAAATGTCGGGTGGCTACGGGTTCTTTTTTTTTTTTATTGTGTGTTTATTTTCTAGGGGGAAGAATTCAAGCCTTCAGAAACTTGCTTCAGCGCCGCGGTGGTTTGGGGTAATGAAATCCCGAAGTCAGCTTCCGTGCATGCCACAAACGGGAGGTACGCGGCAGGCTTTGATTCTTATTGACCAAAAAGGATTAGTTGTTTTGGTTTTGGTCATCAAGCTAATCCCGGCTTTCAATCAATGGGGTAGATGATCGAGCAATTGGAAGATGATCTGTTTTAATTGGATAATAGGTTTTCGATTTCCTGCAAAGAGAGTCGAGGTTGTTTGTGAGGATGGAAATCAGTTGTTGATCTCATAGAAAGAATGTTTCTAAGACACATGCTTTGATCTAGATAATTAATATTGATAATATAAAATACTTGATTGCAAATAATAGTTTTATTGACTACCATGACTTAAATAAGAGAAAATTATCACAAGAGGGACTAAAATGATAATAATAATAATCGTATTTCGATTTCCGGAGACTGTAATAAATTTCTTTTTATATACATTTGTCATTTAAAAGATTTTATTGCGAGGAGGAGGAATTACTCTGTTTTTTAAGCTTTGGTTAGGTTTGTCGCTCTACGGTGATTTTTTACACACTTTGGGCTCATTAGACCAGGACCTACATTTAATGTGGATTCCGAACCACAAACAAACTTTCATGCCACATCCAGGATTCGAATCTGAAACCTGTGGTAGGCCAGAGCGCCAGACGAGTTCTATATATACATATAGAACAAAAACCATAGGATAGCACAAGACAAAAACGAAAAGAGAATGGACAAGGGACATAGCTGAAACACAATCGTATGTATAAAAACCCATAAAATTAGAATTTGTTAATCATAAATTTTTATTTGTCTACAAATCAGTATCATGGAAAACAATTTACCAAAAGCAGAAAAAGGAAAAAAAAATTGGAAAAAATTTATTAAATATCTGAAATGTGCATTCGACGAAACTGAAAATAATAATAATTTTTTCCAATTTTTTTTTTCTTTTTTTTCTGTTTTTGGAAAACTTGTTTTTCATGAGGCTGACTTGTATAGACAAATTAAAATTGATAAAGAATAGTAAATATAAAGAAAAAGATTTTTAAAAAATGCAAAGAAGGAGAATCTCTTGATAAAAATAATTGTGGTTATATTTTTATTAAGTTAAGCTATATTTAAATCTAAAAGAATGAACGACATAATATGGTTTATAATGTCCTGAGGATATTCCTTGAAAAGCTTTTCTTCAGGCTATTTTAATGATTTTCCCTGGATTTTCAGTGATTTCTATACAACTCATTTCTCATCCTCTACAGAATACACTACAGAAGAAAAGCATAAAGAAAATGTTCATATATACATAAAAGGTTGAGAAATGAGTTATATAAGAAATCACTAAGAATTCCATATATATATATATATATATACATATACAAAACACAAAAAATACTCAAATATACATAAAGAGGGTGAGAAATGAGTTGTATAAGAAATCACTAAAAGTTCAGAAAATCATTATATAATATCCTGAAGAAAGCCTTTACAAGCAATATCCTCATGACATTATAAAATCATATTATGCAATCATTCATTCTTTTACATTTAAATATAGCTTAACATAATAAAAATATAGCCACAATTACTTTTTTATAAATGGAGTATCCTTCTTTATATTTCACCCATAATTAACAACAATTCTATATTTATTCCTTAACAATTTCATATTTGCCTACTATATATAGCATAACTTACTTTCCGAAATCTGTGGGACTTAAAAATAACTTTTTGTAAATGTTATTAGATTTAAATAATAAAACATCTAAAACCTTAAAAATTTTGTTCCAACAACCTTCTGCGCACTCCTTTACATTTCAATGAGATAGCTTAACTTAATAACAAAAAAAAAAAAAAAAAAACATGATTCTCTTTTATCAAGAAAATCTATTTTTCTTATCATTAACAGCAATTTCATATTCATTGAAGCACATTCAAATAATAATAACAATTTAAGAATAAACATCTTAATTTTAAGGAATGAATATTATTAGCTCCGCATTAAAAACCATTATTTTTCATTTGTTAATCTAAAATATAAAATAAAGAAAACCGTATCCAAACTTGTTTTCATTCTTTATTATTAAAAGAAAATACATTGAAGGAATAATATGAATAGATATATAATTTTGCCCCTTCAAAAAATGAATAGGATAAAATATTTAACAAGTTATATTATTTGAAGTTTCTTTGATAAAATTCCTATTAGTTACAAAGAGACTCGTTTCTCATTAGTTACAAGAGAAAGGCATTCTTTTCATTAGAAAAATATACCTTATCATGAGAAAATGTTTCTCCTTTATCCATGGCAATCTACCTGAAATTGGAAATAGATCACATTTATAAATAATATTTCCAGTATCATATTAATTTAAAATATTGAAACATTGTTATGTCCATTGTGATAGTTGTTATTTATTGTTATGAACAAGTGTGATAGTGATTTTTGCCTTTGAAATGAATAGTTAACAAATGTGATAGTGATTTTTTGCCTACATGCCTACATGCAAAAACCAATGATAACGTAAGTAATAAGGCGGTTAGGTTTGTCTCTCTACTATCCTTTTTGCACACTTCAGGCTAACTAGACCGGGACCTTAGTTTAACGTAGATTCGAACCACTAACAAAATATTCATGTCCATTGTGATACATGTTATTTATTGTTATGAACAAATGTGATAGTGATTTTTTGCCTTTGAAATGAATAGTTAACTTGCCTACATGCAAAAACCAATGATTTAACGTTTAGGTTTTTTTTTTGTCTCTCTACTATCCTTTTTGCACACTTTAGGCTAACTAATAGGAAGTTTAATATTCGAACCACTAACAAAATATTCATGCCACTTGTTATTTATTGTTATGAACAAGTGTGATAGTGATTTTTGCCTTTGAAATGAGTTACGCCTACATGCAAAAACCAATGATAAGTAAGTAATAAAGAGGATCCTTTTTGCACACTTTTTTCAGTTTAACGTAGATTCTAACAAAATATTCAAAGTAGTGGGCATAATAAAGATTTTTCTTTCAGGTTCATTCTTGTCTGGCAGGAAACCTGACAAACGACTGAATAGCATAAAGTTATTATTTGCTATTTTGCATTGAGTAATTTATCTGGAATCTTTTATTAATGTAAAAATATATAAGAAATATTTATTAAATAAGTGGTTGTATGTCCAAATAGTAATTATTATTCTAACAACCTTTATTGATCTTGTTGACTGGAATTATGAAACTTTACGCAGAAAAAACATTACAGTTTTATGTTTTGGTTTTGTTTAAAAAATATTTGAACCTGTTTCTCATTTGCTCATATAGTTTTCACGAAATAGAAATTCGTTTCTTTGATGAATTTAAATAACTTTTCGTTCTTTTTAGAATGATTCATATTTTTTCACTTTTGGGACACAAAATAATTGGATTTCTAACAAAAGACCCCGGTAAAAAATCACTATCACTTATTAGTTTACTTTGCATTCTAAGTAACTCTAAAACTAAAAATGCATTTAAATATTAATTTTAAAAACTAAAATGCATTTAAATATTAATTTTAAAAAACTAAACTCATTTAAATATTAATTTTAAAAAACTAAACTAAATGCATTTAAATATTAATTTTTTAAAAAACTAAACTAAATGCATTTATTATTATTTTTATATAATTTAACCAGATACATTTGAGTAAAGACTTTAATATAGTTAAAATTTAATTTTTAAGAAATGCATAAAATAGTAAAACATAAAACAATAAAGCAAGTAGCACATGTAGCTGAAAAGTAGCTGTATTAAATAATATTTATGAATGAATTATTAGTTTTCTAGTATTTTTATGAGCTCTGAATTTTTGTTGAATTGAAATAAGTGAAGTTTGTTAGAAAACAATGTAAAAAAAAAAAAAAAAAAAAAATCTAGGGAAAATGTTTTGAAGTACTGGCAATTTTAAAACGATATTTTAATAAAACAAATAAACCTAAAATAATTAAACATATTTATTTTCAGGTTGTAATAAAAAGAGCATGAGAGAATCAAAACCACGCCAATTAAAACTAAAAAAAAACTATTAAACCAATTAAAGTAAATAAATAAATTAATAATATTTAACCAATTAAATTAAATGCATAAATGTTCAGATATAAATACACATCAGTTTAATAGTCTCAAGACTAAAGATGATGCATTTATGTGTGATATAAATAATCAGCTCTGAGTTGTCTATTTAGAATACCGTTTGATTATTTGATTTAATATTAAATTATTATTATTATTATTGTAAATTATTATTATTTGTAAACTATTATAATTTTTAAATCATTGCCATTCCATGCTTATACATAAATTAAAAATTGTTTTATGATTCTTACTTTCTTCTAACGACTTCTCATCTCCATATAATTCCATCAGATCCTCCAGATGTCTAGAAAGAAATTTAAAATGGTTTATAAAATAATTTAAATCTGAAAATAAAATTACATAATGTAAAAAAAATTAATAATTTAAAAAAAAACTTTTGAAACTGCGTTCTATACTCACTGTGAAAAAGTTCTCGTTTAGGAAATTGTCGACTTAATAATATAAAATTACCTTTTATTCATACATTTGCTACAAGTATGAATTAAATTATCCAACTGAATCTCTTTTAACTAACAGGAAAATGTTAGTTAAAAAGGACATTTATCCTTCCAGAGCAATTAATTAATTAACTTCTAATTGCTTCTGGAGAGCAATGTGTCAGGTTGTAACGAAAGTTCTGTCCACTTTTCCGATTTAAATAGAAAGTGAAAACTTAGATAAAATATATTTATTTAATCACCTATAAAGTCACTATTCTTCTTAATGGCATCTTCCATCAGCTTTACGAAAGTTTTTTTTTATATAAAATTAATTTCGTTTTGCTTTGATAAAGAACATAGCTTCATTTCAATCTCTTTTCTGAAGTCAACCCTAAGTCCAGTAAAATGATTTTGTAAGCTTCTAAAAGATTATTGGTTTGGTTTGTTGCTCTACGGTCATCGTGTGCACAATAGGGCTAAACAGACCAGGACCTACAGTGGATTCCGAACTACTAACAAACTACTAACCACCGCGCTAAAAAGGATGACTATCTGCTGGTTTGGAGAATAGAGTGGGTGAAGTATAATTTCCCAACCAATTTCTTTCGGGACATTCTTAGCCATTCAATCAATGTGGGGATTAGCATTATCATACTACACGATCATTTACTGTTTAACAATAAAAATAGTTTTCCCTGCAAAAATGCTTTTTAAACGTCTTCGCTGCAAACAGTTCAACTTCACAAGTTATTGATTGTTACCTAACAGGTCATGATGAACAATTCCTTTTATGAATTCAAACGAATCTTATTTGAACGTTCCTATGAATTCAAACGAATTCTTTTTTGAACCTTCCTATGAATTCAAACGAATCCTCTTTGTACCTTCCTATGAATTCAAACGATCCTCTTCGAACCTTCCTATGAACTCAAACGAATCCTCTTTGAACCTTTCTATGAATTCAAACGAATCCTCTTTGGGAGCAGACTACTTCGAGGCTGTTGGATAAGCCTTTATTGACGACTATGCCACAATTTTTGAAGCAATATTATTATAAATAATTCATTGATTTATGATAGAATTGAATCGGTGTTATCATGTCTTATCTTATCTTTAAAAAATCGTCAGGACTTTCGTTACATTCTGATGTAGAGAAATTTCCAAAATTCAAATGCAAATTAGTGAAGGACATTAAATTATGTTATTTTTTAATGTTATATTTTTTTTAATTTTTTTCATTTCAAAATAGTTATGAGTTATTTTTAACTTCAGTTAAAAGACTTTTCTTCATTAAATTAAATAAATCTAATGTTAAAAAAAAATTATAATGTTAAAAGTCTAATTTTAAATTCAATATATTTAGACGTAAAATAATTTACTTACCATTTGCCGATCCAGTCACAAGTCTCTTCGCTAACATGACTTCTTTATTTCTTTCAATGTCACTTCGATACTGAGTCAACTAATAAAGAAATAGAATTCGTACCGATACGTCAAGTAGAAAAGGGTTTTCGCTCCAATCGGTTTTTTTTTTAGGATATTATAGCTGTATTCGATCTATTTTATTATTATTCTCCAGATCGAGGCACTTTAGATAAATATGGAAATATCCATTTTACAAATAGCAATACAAAACCAAAACGAAATAACATTCCCCAGTAAAATGTAATTTTTTCATGGAAATAAAATTTAGAGTGGATGTTTCTGTGTTTATTGAATAGTGAACATCTACTAGCAAATAAACTTGAGGAATTAACTTCATTATAATGGCAAAAACTCTCTAATATTGAATTTTTAAAATCTTTAGATATATTAGATATACACATATACTTCATGCATTAAAAAGGAATAAAAATCAAAAATCACAGTGTGAAAAAAATATCAGTAAAACTGATATATTATATATATATATATATATATATATATATATCAAAATTTTAATTTCTCTAGCAAATATGCTGCTTATAAATCACCGGGAAAAATATTATCTCTTTTGTTTCCATCATACTTCTTCTATCTTAAATTTATCATAGATCATTTTTGTCATTATTGTGGTCCTTTAAAACTGAAAAATATGTTGATAGTTGTATGCTAAGGATGTATAACACAACTTCATTGTTAAATGGTATGTCTAAGAAAAAGGGCGAATCGCTCACATATCGCTCGCTGCTGTGGATTACAGACGGAAATTACGGTATATATATATATAAGAACAAAACCCATGCACACAAAAAACCAAGGGGGAACAGACAAGGACTGAATTAGAAATACGACCATTTTTCACGCAAAAAGTTACTATTCCGTATTTGCTACACGCAAATTGTATAACAAAACCATCGTAGCATTCGCAATATAAAAATTTTGAGGTTTCTCACATTCAAACCTCTAGAAAAAAAAAGAAGAAGAAAACTGAAAATGTTCGAGTTCGAAAATGAGCATATGCTGCAGCAACGAAACTGATAATCATTTAATAAATATAAAAATCAAACGGTTGAATGGCAAATATATATACATATATATGAATATTAAGAATTTCAGTATTTTAAGAATATTTCTTATATATATTAAGAAAAACATTTGAAAAGTTTTAGCAAGTTTACAATAATAGAATAATGTACGTATGGATACATGTAAAATTTTAATTTTGAAGAAGAAGTTCTTGCAAATAACTATATCCTTATGAAAGTTTTAAACTATTTATTGGATAAGAAAAAAAAAAATTAAAGGAAAATTCATTATTGAATTTAAATAATATTATCTTTAACAAAACCAATTTTATATAACTTTCTTTTAATTATATAGATATCAATAACAATTATATATAGATTTTTATTTTTATGAAACATTTTTTAAAAACATTACAAATGAGCTTGTAACATCTTTTTTGAAACGATTGAAATCAAATTAACATATCATCATTAACCTTAAGCGATTAATTTTTAAAAATGTATCATAAGCGTAACGTAAATTTCTAGCAGTAAAATGATGTTTATCATCGTTATTAAATTTACTAAAATTACAGTGTAGTATTATTATATTAAGGTATAATCTTTAAAACCATTAAATTATTTAAAGCAAGTGTTTATTGTTTAAAAATTAATTAAAAGATTTTCTCAAGATAATTTTATAAGAAGCATAGTTTTATAAAATTTGATTTTTTCAAATCATGACTGCATAAAATTTAATCAAATCTATATAATGAAAGAGAATTAATCAAATACAAAAACCACACCAATACTTTTTATTTTTGGTCAGAACCTTTAACTTACTTTTTTTTTACTCTTCAAAATAAAATACACTCAACGTATTTTTTTTTTTAAACTCATAAAATTTTTATTGATACCAACCAATACTCAAAACATTCTTTAAATTAAAAATGCGACTAAAAAAAGATCGCAGAACAGCAACATTTGAATCATGACACTTTTTTTTTTTTACCACTGCAGATTCTCGATGAAGAGTGCATTCAATTTTATTGAAGATGGTTGCCTCCACCCTGTACGCGGGGGCAACGGATTGCCCACATCCGAAGTGTGGACAATAGCCCTCGACTGATCGATTAGTTGGAGGTGCTGACAACTCGGAAACACTGGCTGCACGCGTGTCAATGGCCAGAAAAACGGATGCTCCCCAGGGTACATCCCTGGGGTTCCCCTCAAGCGGACGCCCATTTAGCACCTAATTACACCTCAATCAAAGAGTGATTACCCACACCCTGTGCTCGTGCCATTGATGACGGAAGGAACCACTTCACCCGCGCAAACGTGGAGAGTGGTGAAATCGAAGTCCTTGTGACCAATTCACATGCACGGATCGCTTTTGATTTGCTTATACACAGTCATTCGGAAAGATGGATGCATTGATTCGGCAAAGTATACCAAAAGTATACCAATTTACCATTTTTCCTTAGGAAAATTGTTAAAAAATAGTTGTAGAATACTTCTTTTGGAGCTAGTAATAATCAGCTCAGTTGATCTCATTTGTTTGAAAACGACTTGATGAAAAATATCCATCAATTTAATTTCGATAGATTTCAGGAGAAGTTCGTTGAAAAGAATACTTTCATTTAAGAAAAGTTATTTTCATATTGCATCATATCATCTCATCCATTTTGTCAGATTTATTTCCTTTTTTTAACCAATATAGGAAAAGTTAATCCATTGCAGAGTATTCTTTCAACTATTATATCAAACAATTTGTAACGATAGTTTTGATTAGAAATCACAAGTGATAAAATCGAAGTAATTGTGACCAGACACATGCACGAAGAGATTGCTTTTGATTTGCTTAGACAGAATAATTCTAAAAGAGGGATGCAAAGTATACCATTTTTTACCTCAGTCAACAAAACCATTTATCAAGTTTCTTTAGTTTAATTTCCGTTGTTGGAATTTTATTCTTATCGTTATGTTTGTCCTAATTGGTGTCAAGTCTTTATCCATTCACAATTATATTTAATCGTACTTGGGGACTGAGAAAATATATTGTGTGTGGTATGTACAGTGATTAGCAAAGATAGTTACACTGGCTAATGGTTCATACCTATTCCTATTCTTCTTCCCCCTTCATAGTCAATGAAGGAGATCTTGACCATAAAGAAATTTAAACCAAATTTAAGATATCCTTTTTTTTCTCGTCAAATCTTTATCGTCGGAATCTTTCGGCGTTTTCCTTTGGGAAATAACACTACAACAAGATTCATTCTTTACCAGGTATTCAATCTCATTTTTGAACAAGTAAGTAAAGAGCAATAACTGCAGCATTAATTAGGTTTATAGTAGGGTATTAAGGTATTTAGGTATTAGTGTTTAGAACCATTTAAAGTAAAAGAAACTATTAAAAAGGCCTTGACGGCATGTATAAATATAAAATCATGAATGGATTGTGAAAAAAAAAAATCACATAAATTACCCTCTGTTTCTTTAGATGAATTTTTGATGGTTCAATTTTGTTCTTATCATCATGTTTTTTCCCAGTCCGGTGTCAAGTCTTATCCTTTCACAATTATATTTAATTGTACTTAGACTGAGAAAATATGTTGTGTGGGGTATGTACAATAACTAGCCATGAAAGTTACACTGGTTAAAGGTTATCTATTTCCTCTTCTTCTTTCTTGAAGTACATACTTTATGAATTTTTGATTCTTGTATATCAGATATTGGCCTATCGAGATTTAAAAGCGCGTAATAATGTAATATGAATTAACGAATAGAATTTAAAAATTGGTTATAAAGTTCATAATTAAAATATGCATTATTGAAAATACTACTGTCCCTTAATATTGCAGATGTTTGCAAATATAAATAGAACAATTTTAGCATGTATTTCATCTTATATTCAAATTGATAATAATTGTCTTTAATCATACATCCTTCAATTCATATCTTCAATTTACATATTTAATATTCATTATTACATATAATGTTTTTTTTTATTATTCAAAGCATTTATCCATTTTTTATCGCTTTTAGAATTTGCCTTTTGATATAATTTGTCCATCTATTGTGTGGAAAGGTAAATATTTGTTTTAAAAGCGGAAATGGATGAATCTATTACTTGTTAGGGGGCTAGTCACACATACGCGATACAAAACAATTTTGAAAGAACAAATTTTAATAGTTATTCCGGAATTTTTCGTGTCATTTTTTTATATTAAGTAATTTAAAAATTTTAGTTATTAACTATTAAAATTATTTTTATTGCAATCAACCCCCCTCTGAAATGATTTTCTCCCCTATTAAGCAACTCTGTTTGAATCTGGCCGACTTGGCCGCTTGCCAATTTTTCATACAATTGATGGGTAGAAACGATAGTAAACATTGTTATCTTTTGAACTCTTTAAAAATTGTGCACAAGTTTCACTATATTTATAAATGCAATGCAACTGTCATTGCTATTCAAAGCAATAAAATGCAAATATGAATGCGCATTTGTTGTTGACAACAAATGATGATAAATTACTTGAAGTGTTCATATTTTTCATTTTTTAATTATAAAACACTTACAGGAAATCATGCAAACATTTAGGCATACTATAGCTGTATTCTTGTGAAAAATTTAACTATGAATTTCTTTTGTATGCCCAATTCGTGGGTCTTATGCGATAGCTAGCGGGGGCAGAGAAGGGCTAAGGAGTTCGAACCGCTATTGGTATTGCTGCTTTCGAAAAATGAAGAGAAACTTAATGGCGATTATATGACAGGTGTTTATGAGTTTCACATCGATAAACAGGTTGCCAGGAAGGCGTTTTAAAAAGTTTTTCTTCCCTATGACTCTCAAACGAGGCCCACTACCCTTTGTAAGTTCTCTGAAGGCAATGTCTTCCTTTCATAGCATATTGGCAGTCTGTTTGTAAACTGCCATCGACGAGCATAGTAACCATAAACTGTGTTACATATTATATACCAATAAGTTAAAAATAATATATACTTAGTTAGAATTCATAGTTAATTTATAATACATAGTAATTATAAATACATAAGTGTGAACAAAAAAATCGAGGCTCAACGATGAACAGAAAAAATTATCTTGTATAAAATTTAATATACATTTTAATTAAAGAAATTTGAATGTTAATATCGATTCATTAAAAAAAAATAATATAATCTTGTAATTATAAACCAAAATTAGTCTACTGAGTAGAAAATAATTATGCATAAATGAACGCATTTCATTTTCATAAAATTACCAAAATTTCGGTAGGTAAGTTTTCTATATACCTTAGACCTAATTTAATGTATTAAAAAGAAAATCTTGTAAATTATCATGGTTACGATAATGATAAATAAACCCCGACATAATTGTTATACAGTTACTGAACAAAATACAATTTTTACTCAATGTTCTTCTTACTTCAATGGCGCAACAGCTCCATGATGGATCAAGGAGCATCTGATTACCTGTGATTCCAAAACATGAGAAGTTTTTGCAGTGAAATGGCAGTGAATATAATTTTTAATTATTATTGTCTGTGGTAATTATGAATAACAATTCGGATTCTTTAAATTATGTTAATGAAACTCAATACTATGAAATATAAATAATCGTATAAAAATGAAGTGAAATTTTTTCAAGAAAAATGGAGAAGCAAATGTTACTCAATTAAAAATAATTATAATAAATAAAATTGCAGTTATTGCTTAAAATAAGTTTAGAAATCTACTTATTATTCTACTTAAAATATTTAAAAATTTAAATTTTCTAACAGCTTATAGTAGACAGATCCCTTATAATAAATACTCTTAAGTCTACCAATAAATACCTATCATGAATAAATTATCAGAAAATATTATTATTAAAAAACAAATTATAATAAAATACTAATGGAATTTTTAAAATCAGTTCTCAATGTACAATTTAAGACAAAGTTTATTTTTAAAATTCTGCTTAAATAAACATTCAAAGAATATTAATTTAAACATAAAAACATCCTATTTGAATACATCACCATATATGTCAAACTATTTGTAAAATATTTAGAGATACCAATTGCCAATTTTCTTTTTATATACACAATTTTTAAAATCAAAATAAAGATTTCGATTTAACTCACTATAGACATATATAGTGAATAAGAAACTAAAGGCAATTATATTTTACTGTTATTTATACCTTTAGCTAGCATAATAACATTATAACTAATTTTAATTAATAAAACTGTTTAAAGTTCAGTGATTTAAATATTAACAATCTTCAGTGTCCACGCTTAATATCGATGTAATCAGCAAATGCAAAAAAGAGTAAAATAATCGATAAATGCAATGAATAAGCAAATAGCATAGATAACAGAATTGATTTTAGTAAGTTTATTGAGTTAAACAGTACTGATTTTATTTATACCTTTTTATAACATAAATAACAATATTACTAATTTTAATCAATAAAATTGTTTAAAGTTCAGTATTTTTAAATATTCACGATCTTCAAAGTCAAGCAATATCGATGTAAGCAGAAAATGCAAATGCAAAATAATCGAAAAATGCAATAAATAAGCAAATAGCATAGTTAACCTAACTAATTTCATTAAAGTTTAGTAGGTTAAGCCGTACTGATTTTTATTTATACTTTATAACGTAAATAACAATATAACTAATATAATCAATAAAAGTGTTTAGAATTTTAGTGATTTTAAATATTCACGAACTTCAATGTCCAGAGCAATATCGATGTAATCTTGAAGTAAAATAATCAGATAAATGCAATAAATAAAGCAAATAGTGAATTGCTTGAACAGATTTATTAAGTTTTATTGACTTAAACTGTATAATTTAATTTATACCTTTTTATAACGTAAATAACAATATGACTAATTTTAATCCAACAAAAGAATTGTTTAAGTTGAGAGATTTAAATATTCACGATCTTCCTTCAGTGTCAAACGATATCATATAATCGGCAAATGCAAATGGAATAATCCGACAAATGCAAGCCAAATAACATACTAGTTAACCGAACTGATTTTATTTATACCTTTTTATAACTTTAACAATATAACTAATTTTAATCAATAAAATTTTTTTAAATTTCAGTGATTTAAATATTCACGATCTTCAATGTCAAACAACAATATCGATGTAAGCGGCAAATGCAAAAATTAAAATAATCGACAAATGCGACCCAAATAGCATAGCAATAAGTAAATAATTAATTAATATTCAATAAATGAATTTCAATTAATATTGAATTTGAAAATGATTAATCACAAGCATTACGTAA